>JAVJIF010022668.1:0-80894 GCA_038442645.1 Agave tequilana
GTGTTACCTTACAACAGATGAGGAATCAGGTTAAGTTTATCATGTAAGAGGCAATAGATCAAAACTATGTTCACAGCTCATTTCATAGTTTACAATTCAAAACCACAATGCTCCTTATAAAGAGATTTAAAACATGAAATCCCTGAAATAGAAATACAAGTGATGTGGTTATTATAAATTTAGTTCTTCTTGGAAAAGAAAAGAGGATACATGGATGATTCCAGAACTGGCATGAGAGATACTCGATGTTCAAATAATGGCAAATTCGAATCTCTTGTGCTAATCATTCGTTCGATAAATAGAAGAGAGATAAATTACCAACAAGAGAAAGGGTTGGAGACTTGGCCAATGCGAAGAAGCAGGAGGGTTTGCTGCTGTCCCGTCCTTCTCGGTCGCCTGCTCGCCATTCCCAGGGTTTTAAAAGAGTTAAAAGCAGGTGTACTAATTGCATGTTACCGGTAACTGAGTGGCATATGCTTTTGTTTGATATTTTGTGCGAAATTAGTTTTTTAAAAAATAAAATAGTTTTCAAAATATATGTATTTATTTATTTATATATATTGATATATTAATTCATGTCGTATTAAAATAATTTTAGCTCACAATTTTCCTTTATAAATACAAAATAATTGGACATGGATTAGGTATGATTAATGCATCCAAAACTTTTAGACTTCTTACATTGAATCTGAACACAAAACTCTTGAAATCTCTCATTATGCTTTGGGTTTCTCTCATTTAGTGATTGATAACCCTTAAGCTTTCCTTATTAAAGAGACTAATGACTCTTGGCTACATTCATTGAATCAAGACATAATCTTTTAGATTTCTCTCATTATGAGATGGTGACTCTTGGACTAGATTCATTGAATGTAGACAAGGTATTTGAGCTACCTTCATTAAGGGATGATGACCCTTGAATTACTAGTGGAGTCCTATAAATAGGCTCCATTGTAGTTCATTTGGATGACAAAAACAAGAAAGAGATCACCTAAAAAGCAAGAGGGTATTCGGTTGCAAGAGAGGCTTGTTCTGTGTTAGACCGACGAGGTCCTTGCCTGTTCAGATCAAGGAGATCACCGAAGAATCTGGTTGGTGCACACCAGAGTTTTCAACTGCTGTTCCTGGGGCAATTTGACTTTGGGATTCTTGCACCGGAGTAAGCCAAATATTGCTTCAAGCACAGCGTTCAAAGACACACAATAGCTCTACTACTCAGGAACACTCTAACCTCAGAGTTACCTTCTCGGAGTCACTCCGCAATTCGGGAACACTCTAATCTCGTGTTACAATTTATAAAGGATAAAGGAAAGTCCACTTCTCTCTAGTCTGTATTTTCATATTGTTCTAATAATCTTGAAGCAATATTTGGCTTAACTATGGACCCTGGTAAGACTATTGAAGTGGACTACATGAAGCTGGAGAATTTTGACGGATCAAACTTCAATGATTGACGTCGCAAAATAATCTTTGAGATGCAACTCCTAAAAATTTAATATGTCATTTCAGAAGAGAAACCAACTTTGAAGAGGATTCAAAGACTGAAGCATCTTGGGAACGAGAGGATCACTTCCGCTGGTGTTATCTCCTCAACTGCCGTACAGATCATCTTGCAGATGTTTATTCCAACAAGCCCTCTGTAAAAGATAACTAGAATGCTCTATAAGATTAGTACAAGGACGAGGAGAAGCTATCCAATTCTCATTTCATAGATAAGTTTTTAGGTTTCAAGTTTGATGGTGATACTGAAGTTCTGCTTCAAGTCAAGGAGCATGAAAAACTTGTAATGGAGTTAAAGGACGAGAAGATCACCTCTGCAACACCTTCATCTTCAATACCATCGTCAAAAGCTTCCTCCCTCCTGAATGTCATTCTCCACTGACATTCGTAGAAGAAAGAAGAGGTGTCATTGTCTGACCTGAAGAGGTTCATTTGGATTGAGGACGAGATCAGGACTCAAGTAAAGAATGAATTACTTGCCAAGCAAAAGGCGTCTGCTAATATGGTGGCTTCCAAGTCTGACAAAGATTTTTCTAAGAAGAAAAAGTTCAAGAAGAAGAACCAGAATTTGAAGAACTTGAACGTACAGGAGAAAGAGTTCAAGAAAACCGGTAGGTGCTTCAACTGCGACAAACAAGACCACTTTACTAAGGCTTATAAAGTACCAAAGAAGGAAAAAAGGGAGAGCCCCACAATGTCAATCAGGTTGGCAACTTTGTTGTTACGCTCTTCTAAGTGACATCTCCCTCCAACAACTCCGATTGATGGCTATATACAGATGCTACATGTCATGTCTGCTCCAACAAAGATCTATTCTCCATCTATGTTGCTGCAAAGGAGAACATGTCAATGGCTGATCGTTCCACTGATGTTGTACTTGGAACCGAGACCATCGTGTTAACCCTCACTTCAGGGAAGACTCTCACATTGAAGAGTGTGAAACATATCCCATCAATTTTCAAGAATCTAGTATCTGAGAGTGTAACACCCCGCTCCCGGAATACGTACTTAGTTGCGTATTCAGATTTTTCAATCGTATTTTTCGATTTACTTCTTGTATTTGTTTTGTATTATGAATTATTTATATGAACGTTTTATCTTGGATTTGGATTCGTGGACTCGGAGTCAGCCCTAGTCTGAACCGAGGGCCCGATCCTAGGGTATTTACTCGGTTTGGTCATTCTGGTAATCCGATTTGACCGATTTCAGTTTTGAGCATCATTTTCCAATATTTTAGATTTTCTATGATTTTCTGGAATTTCCTGGATTAAATTGAAAATCTTCAAAACCGGTGTCGACCAGCACCGCTGACCGACTTCTGGATTTTTAATTTACAAACGGAGTTGAATTTTAAGAAACGGTTTTCCTGTAACTTCTTAAAATCATATTTTCTATCTAAATACTTTTTCTGAGAATTTTCTAAATTTATCAAAATTTCACTGAATTGGGTGTCAGCCAGTATCACTGGTTGATTCCAGGAATTTTAATTTACAATTAGAATCAAATTTCTGGATTCCGCTTTCACATTCCTTCTTAAAATATATTTTCTTCCTTCAGGTATTTTCTAGGAATTTTCAGATTTTATCAAAAATCCAGCCTACCCGGTGTAGACCGATATTGACTGTCGACCTTATGATTTTTATTTTGAAAATGAGATTGAATTCCTGAAAACCGATTTCACCAAAAATCATTTTATAATATTTATTATTTTTGAGAATTTTTCGAAAGCTTTCCAAGTTACTTTATTTTTTGGACTTTTCCGGAGTTTTCGGTGTTTTCCCAGATACCGGAACAGTATCCAGATATTTTCCCACTTTTCTCTCTCCTTCCCAAACGCGAGCTTCACTTCTGAGATTTTGTATTTAATGCGGAGATCCTCTCCATGCCGCATTTAATGCGCTGCCAATCAATCCCTATCATGTCATCTTAGCTTTGTCCTTTTGTTGAAACGCAGCTTTCGCTTTTCCCTGAAACGCGGCTTTAATTCCCGCGTTTAGCCCATTTTGGCCTAAACGCAAGAATGTGGGCTGCGTTTTGGAGTGGGAAACGCAAGATCCTCTTGTGTGTCCTTTTGATTTGAAAAGTCAACATTATATTATAATATTTTCCTACACCTTTATATAACCACCCCATCTTTCCTCCTTCTCTCTCCTTCATTATTTTGTTCTCCTCCTCTCTTCCAACAGAGAGCCATGGCTGCCAACAACCAGCAGCCAAAGACTTCCTTCTCCCTCCTTTGGCCACCCATTTCTCACCATTTCTCCACCATTTTCACCACAAATTCCACCACTTCTTCCTTCTCCATCTCCTCCATCACTCCAACATCTCCATACCACCTTCTTCAACCTTTTCCACCAAGAAACCCCAAAAGAACCCATCTCCTCCTCCAAACTTCACCACCCTCTCCACCACCGTATACACCACCTTGGCCACCAACGACCGCGCCGTCTTCACCTCCTCGGCGAGCTCTTTCATCCTAGCCGACTCGTCGCTCTCCCGTAACACCATTTGCAAATCTCATTTTGACCACTTGAACTAGACTTACACCATCAAAATTCATCTCTTGTGAAGACCGGCCTCACCTTTTGGTTTGGGGCCGCGTTCTTCTCTGTTGGCGCGACGCAAAGGGCCGGTACCCTCCTTTTGGATTGGGGCCGAACTTCCCTTCGTCGGGCGCAGCAAGGAATCTTGTCGGCGAGTGACTTTCCTCGCCAAGACTTTCCTAACGCGGATCTCACCCCGCGTCTAGGCAATCCCTTAACGCGCTCCGCGCGTTTCTGTATTGACGCGACGCAGAACCCTCGTCCGCGTCCGCGTTCTCCTCGCGTCCTGTTTTGAACACGGGTCTCGAACCCCGCGTTTGCGATGCCTTCACGACGCGACTCCCGCGTCTGTGATTCCCGCATCTGCTATTCCTGCGACGCGACTCCCGCGTCTCGCTCTTAAAACTCGCGTTTCTATGCATACTCCTTCTCCCCCTGTGCACTCTCTCTATCACTTTCTCTTTAACGCACTGACACGTTGATTTCCTAGATTCCGGATATCAGAGATTTCACTAAGATTTAGGCGAGTGTTCTCGCTATCCTTTTGGACTTTCCTATTTTCATCGGTCGACTTGTATTATTCATGATTTATGTTGTTTAGAACTAACACCTTCTTTGATTGTGTTCACTATTACTTGACAATCTTGATATGCTGATATTTGACATGCTTTTGCTTGATACTTACCATCCACATGATAATGCCTGTCACCTGTTTATACTACTTGTCATTACATGCTACTATTTAACACATGTATATCACCTGTCAACTGACTTGTTATCACCTAACACCTGACATGCTACTACCTTGGCAAGACCTCCTTGTTATGATATGACTTGCCACCGGATTATTATCAATCTCTTGACATGACTGGTTACCTATCTAATATCATCCTCTTGTCATGCTATCCCTTGACACCCAGCATGATATACTTGACCTGTGATTATCACATTTACGGGAATCCTGCCTTGTTATCCTGTACTATGTACAGTGACCTGATATACTGTATCATGATCAGTGACCTGTTATCCTGTATTATATACAGTGACCTGAACTCCTGAATTCCTGATCATGTCCTGTTCCTGTTATTCCCGTAAATTGATAATTAACCTAATAAATCATAAAAGGAACAACTTGCATCGGGTCGGGGGAAACATGCGGCTATCAATATGTGTTCGTGTTTACAGTGGTATTAGGCATGTTGTGCAACTAAAACTTTCGGTCTGACCTGTAGGCCTCCAGGCAACCGAGGGGAGTGCTGGCTCCCTCCTCCTGAATCATGATAAGGGCATACATAAGTCCCTCCTGTTAGCCTTGCGGCAGGTTCCGTCACCAAGCAACGGAACAATCCTGGGCCGTGGTCCCGGGTATGTACGGGACCCACTGTAAACATAGTTCGTTGATACCCCCGCTGGTTTCCAATAACAACCTTGCTTTACTCGGATATGGATCTATGTGTGCTGGGACGCTAGTTCACATAGCTAGATATCAGGGTAAGACGAGTAATAATAAGTGTCAAGATAATAACCGGCTCTTTAAGTTGTAAGTAGAGGTATGTGGAATGGGACGCATACTGAAGCCTGCAGCTTAAACGGCTATGAATCTGTGATATGCCTTACCATATTTGCTTGTCCTGGATTTTACTTCGGATTCCCGGCTTTATGAGTATTATGGTATTAATTGCTCATGCTCTGCTTTATCCTTGGTATCCACCTGCCTCCTGTTTATTTTCTTATCATGCCCTGAGTGCAGTCGGATTGTATGTGCTTAGATTATGGTGACATAAGATAAGGGTATATAGATGAGGGTTTCCTTGTTTGGATTATTCCTTCGACGTACTAGTCTTATGGAGCCGTGATCTGAAACCATACCATCAGATTTGCTCGCCCTTGGCTTTATTTGGTTTTATCACTATACCATGTGCTTACCCTTGCTCGCCACTTGGCTTTTGTATCACACTCGCCTGGGGAGTTTCATCTGACTCCCCTGGATTCTCATGTCCAGGTCATGGAGCTTGGAGCGTGTGGATTCTCCCAGTTGCTGATCAGAGTGGCGCAGCGGTAGCGTGGATCTCCAGCAGACCGTCCAGAGTCTTATCCTTCCAGGCCCCTTGTGTGCCTCTCGAGTTTCCTTTAGTAAACTCGTGAGTGCCCTTTTGTACTATTCATCCATGTACATTTGCTTGTAATCTCGCAATTGCGCCATTCTGGTGATGTAATATTATTGTAATATCGGATCACCTCTGGTGATAACTTTGTAATTGTACTCATATGTTGGAATGTATAATGCACCACTTGCTTCCGTACTCTGATTCTTGCCTGTACTGATGCTTAGCGTATATACGTGAAGGGACTTCTGACTTGCGTATATACGTTGCAGTAATGTCTCCGTATCCGCCAGGATCGGGGCGTTACAGGTTGGTATCAGAGCTTAGGCTCTCACCTCCTCAGTACGTCCAGACGGCAAATTAATGGTAAAGAAATTTGTAACTGGAATGCATGAGTCTTGGTTATACAATCCAACTACAAGTACAAAGTTATCCATTCTCTCTTGATAATCTTTTCCTTGAATTCTGAAGTTCTCCCATCCTTTCATACTTCAATTTCTTGTTATTCTTGGACCAACTCGGACATGAAAAGATGGGGAAATCATAACGGTTCTGGTTCTTCCTAGGTAACCCTAATGGAGAAAATCTTGATTTAAAGGCTATCTCTGCAAGATATGATGAGACACGATCAAGTACAGACGAAGGTCCCGCACCAAGGATCATTGGTTGCACTCCGGGAACAGAAGCCAGGCGACATGTTGGATTTCAGGAAATTACAGCCGGCAATCTTTTCAAGCATGGAGAAGCCCTGGATGCATAGCAGTGGTCAGTAAACCTGATGGGTCTTCTAAGTCAACTTGGGTCCCTGACGAGAACTAGGTGAAAATGATCAAAATACAGTTAGAAGATGTAGCCTGGATGTAGTAGTTGGCGGAAGCAGCGAGACTGGGAAAGCCCAACACTTGGGACTAGTCCTCGAAAGATTTCTATAGGAAGAATGATTTATCAAATTGCGGTAGGGGGATTGGATTGTAAATAAGTACACTGCAAAATTCCTAAGGCAAAGTCGGTCGGTGTTTTACATGGTGGCCGATAAGGAGAACCGAGCAAGCAATATCTTAAGTGAGAAATGAAGATGAAGAGCAGGATGTTTCTTATCCCCAAGCAGCCCAAGGGGTATTCTCAAGTTCTTTTGACATTATCCGGGAAGTAGAATGGACCCAGAGGAGGAAGATTAGGATGGTTGCAGATGAAGTTGGTGAAGAGACCCTCTTAATTGATGGAAGTGAAGGCTCAGACAGGCCCTTGGATGCCCTATTAGCTAAGCCATCCCTCCAACCTTGCCCTCAAACATGACATGGAGTATCATCTGAAGCCGAGCACTTATAACACAACCACCGGAGAGGTCATGAATTATGTCATACACCGGTTCAGAGATTAGTTGAAATGTGACTGACTGTTCAAGGAGACAGAGAACATCACACCAATCAGATCAACTCATCCAGTATCACCGTTGTGAGGAAATCCAAGACCTACTGTCAGAATAACCTCACTTCATCCCCAGCATCCAGCATGGAGTCATATACAAAGGAGACCAAGAACTAGGGCACATGGTGAAGGGAAGCAAACATATGATCTGGCTGAAGGGGAAGTCAGGATGCTCAAGATGATGGAGTAAGAACAGAAAGGGTGTTCGATATCTGAAGGAGGAATCCTTGAAGTACTGACCGTAATTATTATCCCCATTTTAATATGTCCGGGAGTTGGTAAATTCTCTATATCATATCCTCCTCATTGTCCTATCACCTTCAATCCTGGTCCGTCCTATTTTTCTCCTTATTTCATGATTCCTATCTTTCCTATTTTTGCTATTCTGATTTTTATAACCTTTATGCCAACTTAAGATATGCGTGGCTAGAGAGGTAATAGCAGGGCAGATGTAGTCACTCTCATTATGTTCTGGCATTCCTCGACTCTGGTATATCACATTGTCTTATACTGGGCAGATCTTAGGCCTTGCATTATATTCTTGTATTTATGGATACATCATGGAAGACTAGTACATCAAGCAGAGTAGTCGTCACTTATATAGTCAGATAGATTGCATTATTTCATGAGGAGTGTCAGTATATAACAGTAATTCAGAATCAGGACTTCTGACAGATAGAGTTATGATATTTTCTATTACTCTAATAGCGATCATGATTTCTTCGACTATGATCATGGAACTCGGGTTTTCTCAGAGCTAATATGCCGTCCGATTATTATTCAGAAGACAGTATTCGGGACACGTCTCAGTTATTATAATTTCTTGATCATATTCTCAGAGCCAATAACTCCTGGCAGTTTTTATTGATTGGTGGACCAAAGGTTCCGCTAGCCTCGCTAAGCGAGGGTCGTGTTCTAGTCATCCGTGAACCTAACCAGGTGTGAGTTTCGCTGCACCCTGGTGCTTAGCATTTAGCGTTGTGTTACGCGCTGGCTTCGTCGCGTGAACTTCGCTATATGCGAGTCTCGCAGAGCGTTAGCCTCGCCGCACCCTAATGTTTAATACCTGAGCTGTGTTACGCGATAACCTCATCTAGGCTTAGTTTCATCCGTGGCTAGTCCCTTCAGTGCTTAGCACTCTAGCCATTCCTCGGATTTCTTCTGCCCAGCGTGCTTTTATGGATCTGCTGAACAGAGTTCCATCACTATATCTGAGCTATCGCCATGGCCTTGTCAATGATCCGTTCTACAAATCTTGCAGGGCTCAGATATCTTCTTCCTGTTTCATCTGCAGTCGGTTTATCATTCATAAGTCAGTATTCCAAATTCTTCACAGTTATTTTATATTCTTGGCTACATCTTTCAGAGTTAACAAAGCCCAGTATGCAGCCGTCAGTGATTCTACTGCAGAAGGACAACATCTCGCCATGTAGGGTTTTATTATATTATGAATTTCAGCACTATGGAATTCTATGGATTTCATCAGCCTTGGTTCACAGTTGATTGAAGTATTATTGATTATCTCAGCTCACTCTATATTATTCAGAATGGGGTTCTGACAGCGTACTTGCATAAGCAGACATTGAGTCAGTATTATTATGGCACGTCAGAGGATGTATATATATACGACAGAAGTGCAGAGATGTCTCAGTCTTGAGTTAGCCGTTCAGTCGATCTGGGAGAACAACTCATAGTTATTCATATCTTGATTGGCATAATCCTCATTCCTACCTTTTTGTGTTCATTTCACCCCTTATCGAAATTGCGAGGACGCAATTTTTTGTAAGGTGGATGGAATGTAACACCCCGCTCCCGGAATACGTACTTAGTTGCGTATTCAGATTTTTCAATCATATTTTTCGATTTACTTCTTGTATTTGTTTTGTATTATGAATTATTTATATGAACGTTTTATCTTGGATTTGGATTCGTGGACTCGGAGTCAGCCCTAGTCTGAACCGAGGGCCCGATCCTAGGGTATTACTCGGTTTGGTCATTCTGGTAATCCGATTTGACCGATTTCAGTTTTGAGCATCATTTTCCAATATTTTTGATTTTCTATGATTTTCTGGAATTTTCCTGGATTAAATTGAAAATCTTCAAAACCGGTGTCAACCAGCACCGCTGACCGACTTCTGGATTTTTAATTTACAAACGGAGTTGAATTTTAAGAAACGATTTTCCTGTAACTTCTTAAAATCATATTTTCTATCTAAATACTTTTTCTGAGAATTTTCTAAATTTATCAAATTTCACTGAATTGGTGTCAGCCAGTATCACTGGTTGATTCCAGGAATTTTAATTTACAATTGGAATCAAATTTCTGGATTCCGCTTTCACATTCCTTCTTAAAAATATATTTTCTTCCTTCAGGCATTTTCTAGGAATTTTCAGATTTTATCAAAAATCCAGCCTACCCGGTGTAGACCGATATTGACTGTCGACCTTATGATTTTTATTTTGAAAATGAGATTGAATTCCTGAAAACCGATTTCACCAAAAATCATTTTATAATATTTATTATTTTTGAGAATTTTTCGAAAGCTTTCCAAGTTACTTTATTTTTTGGACTTTTCCGGAGTTTTCGGTGTTTTCCCAGATACGGAATAGTATCCAGATATTTTCCCACTTTTCTCTCTCCTTCCCCAAACGCGAGCTTCACTTCTGAGATTTTGCATTTAATACGGAGATCCTCTCCATGCCGCATTTAATGCGCTGCCAATCAATCCCTATCATGTCATCTTAGCTTTGTCCTTTTGTTGAAACGCAGCTTTCGCTTTTCCCTGAAACGCGGCTTTAATTCCCGCGTTTAGCCCATTTTGGCCTAAACGCAAGAATGTGGGCTGCGTTTTGGAGTGGGAAACGCAAGATCCTCTTGTGTGTCCTTTTGATTTGAAAAGTCAACATTATATTATAATATTTTCCTACACCTTTATATAACCACCCCATCTTTCCTCCTTCTCTCTCCTTCATTATTTTGTTCTCCTCCTCTCTTCCAACAGAGAGCCATGGCTGCCAACAACCAGCAGCCAAAGACTTCCTTCTCCCTCCTTTGGCCACCCATTTCTCCACCATTTCTCCACCATTTTCACCACAAATTCCACCACTTCTTCCTTCTCCATCTCCTCCATCACTCCAACATCTCCATACCACCTTCTTCAACCTTTTTCCACCAAGAAACCCCAAAAGAACCCATCTCCTCCTCCAAACTTCACCACCCTCTCCACCACCGTATACACCACCTTGGCCACCAACGACCGCGCCGTCTTCACCTCCTCGGCGAGCTCTTTCATCCTAGCCGACTCGTCGCTCCCCGTAACACCATTTGCAAAATCTCATTTTGACCACTTGAACTAGACTTACACCATCAAAATTCATCTCTTGTGAAGACCGGCCTCACCTTTTGGTTTGGGGCCGCGTTCTTCTCTGTTGGCGCGACGCAAAGGGCCGGTACCCTCCTTTTGGATTGGGGCCGAACTTCCCTTCGTCGGGCGCAGCAAGGAATCTTGTCGGCGAGTGACTTTCCTCGCCAAGACTTTCCTAACGCGGATCTCACCCCGCGTCTAGGCAATCCCTTAACGCGCTCCGCGCGTTTCTGTATTGACGCGACGCAGAACCCTCGTCCGCGTCCGCGTTCTCCT
The DNA here is from genome assembly GCA_038442645.1 of Agave tequilana. Taxonomy (NCBI): domain Eukaryota; kingdom Viridiplantae; phylum Streptophyta; class Magnoliopsida; order Asparagales; family Asparagaceae; genus Agave; species Agave tequilana. Next base: position 11,218 of record JAVJIF010022668.1, read on the forward strand.
CGCGTCCTGTTTTGAACACGGGTCTCGAACCCCGCGTTTGCGATGCCTTCACGACGTGACTCCCGCGTCTGTGATTCCCGCATCTGCTATTCCTGCGACGCGACTCCCGCGTCTCGCTCTTAAAACTCGCGTTTCTATGCATACTCCTTCTCCCCCTGTGCACTCTCTCTATCACTTTCTCTTTAACGCACTGACACGTTGATTTCCTAGATTCCGGATATCAGAGATTTCACTAAGATTTAGGCGAGTGTTCTCGCTATCCTTTTGGGACTTTCCTATTTTCATCGGTCGACTTGTATTATTCATGATTTATGTTGTTTAGAACTAACACCTTCTTTGATGTGTTCACTATTACTTGACAATCTTGATATGCTGATATTTGACATGCTTTTGCTTGATACTTACCATCCACATGATAATGCCTGTCACCTGTTTATACTACTTGTCATTACATGCTACTATTTAACACATGTATATCACCTGTCAACTGACTTGTTATCACCTAACACCTGACATGCTACTACCTTGGCAAGACCTCCTTGTTATGATATGACTTGCCACCGGATTATTATCAATCTCTTGACATGACTGGTTACCTATCTAATATCATCCTCTTGTCATGCTATCCCTTGACACCCAGCATGATATACTTGACCTGTGATTATCACATTTACGGGAATCCTGCCTTGTTATCCTGTACTATGTACAGTGACCTGATATACTGTATCATGATCAGTGACCTGTTATCCTGTATTATATACAGTGACCTGAACTCCTGAATTCCTGATCATGTCCTGTTCCTGTTATTCCCGTAAATTGATAATTAACCTAATAAATCATAAAAGGAACAACTTGCATCGGGTCGGGGGAAACATGCGGCTATCAATATGTGTTCGTGTTTACAGTGGTATTAGGCTTGTTGTGCAACTAAAACTTCCGGTCTGACCTGTGGGCCTCCAGGCAACCGAGGGGAGTGCTGGCTCCCTCCTCCTGAATCATGATAAGGGCATACATAAGTCCCTCCTGTTAGCCTTGCGGCAGGTTCCGTCACCAAGCAACGGAACAATCCTGGGCCGTGGTCCCGGGTATGTACGGGACCCACTGTAAACATAGTTCGTTGATACCCCCGCTGGTTTCCAATAACAACCTTGCTTTACTCGGATATGGATCTATGTGTGCTGGGACGCTAGTTCACATAGCTAGATATCAGGGTAAGACGAGTAATAATAAGTGTCAAGATAATAACCGCTCTTTAAGTTGTAAGTAGAGGTATGTGGAATGGGACGCATACTGAAGCCTGCAGCTTAAACGGCTATGAATCTGTGATATGCCTTACCATATTTGCTTGTCCTGGATTTTACTTCGGATTCCCGGCTTTATGAGTATTATGGTATTAATTTCTCATGCTCTGCTTTATCCTTGGTATCCACCTGCCTCCTGTTTATTTTCTTATCATGCCCTGAGTGCAGTCGGATTGTATGTGCTTAGATTATGATGACATAAGATAAGGGTATATAGATGAGGGTTTCCTTGTTTGGATTATTCCTTCGACGTACTAGTCTTATGGAGCCGTGATCTGAAACCATACCATCAGATTTGCTCGCCCTTGGCTTTATTTGGTTTATCACTATACCATGTGCTTACCCTTGCTCGCCACTTGGCTTTTGTATCACACTCGCCTGGGGAGTTTCATCTGACTCCCCTGGATTCTCATGTCCAGGTCATGGAGCTTGGAGCGTGTGGATTCTCCCAGTTGCTGATCAGAGTGGCGCAGCGGTAGCGTGGATCTCCAGCAGACCGTCCAGAGTCTTATCCTTCCAGGCCCCCTGTGTGCCTCTCGAGTTTCCTTTAGTAAACTCGTGAGTGCCCTTTTGTACTATTCATCCATGTACATTTGCTTGTAATCTCGCAATTGCGCCATTCTGGTGATGTAATATTGTAATATCGGATCACCTCTGGTGATAACTTTGTAATTGTACTCATATGTTGGAATGTATAATGCACCACTTGCTTCCGTACTCTGATTCTTGCCTGTACTGATGCTTAGCGTATATACGTGAAGGTACTTCTGACTTGCGTATATACGTTGCAGTAATGTCTCCGTATCCGCCAGGATCGGGGCGTTACAGAGAGCTTGTTGTGTGATGAGGAAATGAGGCTAGATTTTCAAGGTGGAAAGGCTATATTATCTTACAAGATGTACTTTGGCAATGCTTACCGCACTTATGGCATGTACAAGATAAGTACTATTGTATCCACTTTAGCTATCAATGAAATCTCTGCTTCTGAATACTCTTCTACTCTATGGCATAACAGATTAGGTCATATAAACTACAGAAAAATGTTAAATATGAAGAAGTTTATTTGAAACTGTGGGAGTAATAAACCTGAAAAATGTGAAGTCTGCATACAAGCCAAGATCATTAGGAAGCCCTTTCCAACATTACAAGGAGTACAAATCTGCTGGGCCTGATTCATTTGGACACCTGCGACTTCAAGACCTTCGTGATTGAGGTGGCATGACATACTCATCACCTTCATCGACGACCATTCTCGCTTCTGCCATGTGTACTTGCTGAAGTCAAAAGATGAAGCCTTTAGCAAGTTTATTGAGTTCCGGACTTGAGTGGAGAAGTAACTTGGGCGTTCAGTAAAAAAGCTTAGAAGCGATAGAGGTGGCGAGTACAGATCGAAGGAAGCCGAAGCATATCTCAAGGAGCATGGCATTATTGCAGAGACAATTGCTCCTTACTCCCCACAATCCAATGGAATTGCAGAAAGGAAAAATCGTACACTCACTGAGATGGCAAACTTGATGTTGATTACATCCGGTTTACCTACGTGCTATTGGGGAGAGGCATTGTTGATGACTAACTAGATCGTGAATCGGGTACTTTACTCCAAATCTGATATTACTCTACATTAGCAATGGTTGAGATATCAATCATCCCTGGACAACCTCAAAGTGTTGGGGTGTCTTGCCTACGTCCAGATACCAGATATCAAGAGGCCAAAGCTTGATCCTAAGGCCAACAGGTGTGTGTTTCTTGGTTTTGCTAAAAATAGTGATGCTTGCAGATTTTTGAACCTTGGCACCAACTCCATCAACAAAGCTCAAGACGCAAAGTTCTTTGAGGATAAGTTCATTAGGGATAAGCTTATCACTCAAAAATGTACCTGAAAATGTTGAAAAGTCTATTGCACCAGATGAGTCAATCTCTCCAGAAGCAGAAGGTACTGATGCTGAAAAAGAAACTCCAGAAGCTATAGATCCACTTTCTAAACACATCAGAAAGCATAAGGGCTTTCGAGATGACTTCATCACCTACAACATAGGAGGAGATCCACTAACTTTCAAAAAAGCAATGCAGCTCAAAGATGTTATTCTATGGAAGGAAGCCATAAATGACGAAATGGACTTTTTGATCCAGAACCACTCCTCGAAATTGATGGATGTGCCAGATGGTGCAAAACCTATCAGCTGCAAGTGGATCTTCAAAAGAAAGCTGTGACTTGATGGTATTATAGAAAAGTATAAGGCAAGACTGATTGCAAAAGGCTTCTCTCCGAAAGAAGGTATTGACTTCTTCGATATTTATGCATCAGTTTGCAGAATTACCGCTATCAGAGTGTTGATTGCATGGGCAGCCATCAAGAAATTCATCATTCACCAGATGGACGTGAAGACAGATTTTTTAAATGGAGATCTCACTGAAGAAAATTTTACATGAAAAGACCAGAAGGACTTGATGCTCCTATAGACAAGGTATGCAAGCTAACAAAATCTTTATATAGTCTTAAGCAGGCTCCAAAACTCTGGCGTGAGAAATTTGACAGGATTGTTCGTAGTAATGGGTATCGATTCAGTGAATCTGACAAGTGCCTATACATCAAGGTTGTTGAAAGAAAGGTAGTAGTGATCTACCTTTATGTAGATGACATGCTCATCATCGGGACCGACTTGGAGATAGTGAAATTTACCAAGGAATTTCTATCAGCCCAGTTCAGCATGAAGTACCTTAGGAATGTGGACGTGATTCTTAAAATCAAAATCTTGTACACAAAAGATGGAAATGGATTATCTCAATCCCATTATATAGAGCACATGCTGAAGAAGTATGGCTACTTCGACTGCCAGAGTTATCTGTGTCACATGATTATAATAAGAAGTTTCAACCTAACACTGGAAGACCGGTATGACAGCTAGCATACTCAAAGATTATTGGTAGTCTCATGTATGCAATGAGCTGCACAAGGCCAGATATAGCATTCTCTGTCGGAATGCTTGGCAGATTTACAAGCAATCTTGGAAAGTCTTATTGGGATGATGTTCAGAGATTAATGAGGTACTTGAAGGGAACTTTGAATCTAAGCCTACTCCACACAGGATATCCAACTGTGATCGAAGGCTTCTCAGATACAAGCTGGTGCTTGGAACCAGATGATTGCAGATCCACTGGAGGCTTTCTCTTCACCATGGATGGAGCTACTATTTCATGGAAGTCTAAGAAGCAAATTCTGATTGAATAATTATCAATGGAGTCTAAGAATGGAGTCTAAGTTCTTTGCATTAAGTGTTGGTGGAGATGAAGCTGAGTGGCTCAATTGCTTTCTCAGAGACCTTCGGTGAAAGAATTGCAAGGTGCAATTGCTATGTAATGTGATAATCAAGCAACGAGTGCTGTGGCAACAAACTTGTTATTCAACGGAAAGAACAAACCATTCATCTGAAGCATGACTATTTGAGTGTGCTTATCTGTCACGGAGTCATCTCAGTGACTGACATCCGATCTTTAGAGAATGTTGTTAATCCTCTAACTAAAGGCTTGAAAAAGGAATTAGTTGAAAGAATTTATGTTGGAATGGGTCTCAAGTCATTGTAAGTCTTATGTATATTTACCATTTATATCAAGTTATTAGTTCAAAATTCATGCTACTAATAATAAGATATTTAGTTCAAAAAATTATATTAATATTTATATCAAGTTATTAGTTTAACATAATGATGTCAAGAAATAATATAATATATATAATAATATTATAATATAATTAATTTTCATAAATAACAAATTTTAAATATTATCAAAATTTTCATAATTCGATTATATAAATCCATGCAAGAATAATAATATAAAATAAAATTTAAAATTTTTCAGGGTGTTACATTGTAATTCTATTTTTTTCTTCTCATGTGGGGGTTTGGCTTCTTTCTTCACTATCAAAATAGGCATAGCTCTGTCCTTTTTTTTTTTTTGTTGTAATAGGACACAAACCAAGCTCTGAAACCAGTGTTAATTTTTTAAAAGAACTAAATAAGCTCTGATACAACTATTGCTTTTTTAAGAAGAAAAACAACACATTTTATTTAAAGAACCAAAAAGTATTTTTATTCAAACTTTCTCTTCTTCTTTGCTCCCTTTTAATTTAAAGAACATGTTTTTCTTTATTTGAAGATTCAAAAATATTTTTATTCAAACTCTCTCAGCTACAAATTCTCTCTTTTTTCACTCTCTTTTCTTTATTTTTTGTCATTACAAAGTATTGACTATGTCTCTTCTTTTATAGGAAAAAAATAATACAAAATACAAATCTAACTCAAAATAAAACTCCTATTTCTAATCTACTACTTTCTTTATTAAAGAAAATAAAAAAAACCCCAAACTAGTCCTAATACAATTATGACTCTTATAAAACAGGGTGGTATCAGAGCTTAGGACTAGTTTGAGGTAATCCTAATCTGATGTGAGTACACGAAGGATCTTGCGAACTTTTTCGATTTGGGTGTATTCCTTTCCAAGGGATGCTAAGGAATTTGTTATGTCGGTGAACCTTGTAACCATTTCTGAGATGGTTTCATTCTCCTTCATTTTGAAAAGTTCAAACCTGTGGACAAGAATAGAAATTTTTAGATTCTTTAACTTTATTTGTGCATTCATGTGTTACCTGTAGAGTGTGCCATATTTGATTTGCAGAAGTGGCTGTTGACGTTACTGCGAATGTGAGAGCCTAAGCTCTGATACCACCCTGTAACCTGAGGATGTGAGAGCCTAAGCTCTGATACCACCCTGTAACGCCCCGATCCTGCGGGTACGGAGACGTTACTGTGACGTATATACGCAGGTCAGAAATACCCTCACGTATATACGCTAAGCATCAGTACAGGCAAGAATCAGAGTATGGAAGCAAATGGTGCATTATACATTCCAACATATGAGTACAATTACAAAGTTATCACCAGAGGTGATCCATATTACATGAATATTACATCACTGATATGCGCAATTGCGAGATTACAAAGAGATGTACAAGTATGAACAGTACACAGGCACTCACGAGTTTACAAAAGGAAAACTTGAGAGGCACACAGAGGGGCCCTGGAAGGATAGAGCTCCAGACGGTCTGCTGGGGATCCATGCTTCAGCTGCGCCACTCTGATTAGCAACTGGGGGAAATCCACACGCTCCAAGCTCCATGACCTGGACATGAGGATCCAGGGGAGTCAGATAGAACTCCCCAGGAGAGTGGTGATACGAACGCCAAGTGGCGAGCAAAGATAAGCACACGCGTAACGATAAAACCGAATCATAATCATGCATTAAAAACCGTGTCGTGAGCTTAAGCATGCAAGAGTAAATAGACATGATAAGTGATATCAAGCAGGAAGTACTCATGGTATGATAAGACAAGAACAGGAGACTGGTGGAATAGGATACAAGTGGTAAAGCAGGGTATGAGCAGCAAATATAATAATAACCATAAAACCGAAATCCGATGTAAAACCCAATAGAAGCAAGCTCAGTAAAGCATACAACGGATCCATAGTTGGCATCTTTTATTATTATTATTACTCGTCTTACCCTGATGTCTAGATATGTGAACTAGCGTCCCAGCACACATATATCCACATCTGAGTAAAGCAAGGTTGTTATTGGAAACCAACGGGGGTATCAACGAACAATGTTTACAGTGGGTCCCGTACATGCCCGGGACCACGACCCAGGACGTTCCATCGCTGGTGTATGGAACCGGCCGCAAGGCCTACAGGAGGGTCTTATAGAATGCCCTTATCAAGATGGTACCAAGAAGGAGGGAGCCAGCACTCCCCTCGGTCGCCTGGAGGCCCACAGGTCAGACCGGAAGTTTTAGTTGCACAACATGCCTAGTACCACTGTAAACACGAACATGTATTGATAGCCGCAAGTTTCCCCCGACCCGATGCAAGTTGTCCCTTTTTATGATTTATTATGTAATCATCAATTTACGGGATAGCAGGTGCAAGACATGATCAGGAGTTCAGGAGTACATGAGTACTGTAAATCCAGTCACTGTATATATATAATACAGGATAACAAGTACAAGATTCAAGTCACTGCATGTAATGCAGGATAACAAGTATAGTATTCCCGTAAATGTGATAATCACAGGTCAAGTTTTAATATATCAAGAGGCAAGTGATAAGTAGCAAGTCGGGTGTCAGGTGATGACACAATAGTTGACAAGTGATATAGACAGGTGTCAGGTATTAGCATGAAGATGGTAGATATTAAGTAATAACATGTCAAGTGTTAATATATCAAACGTGTACTTATCAAGTGATAGAATAATAGCTGAACACAATTAAAGAAAGTGTTAGTTCCAAACAGCATAAATTGTGAATAATACAAGTCGACCAGATGAAATGGGAAAGTCAAGAGGAAGGCGAGAACACTCGCCTAAATCCTTGAAAAACACGGTGAAATCCCTGATCTCTGGAATCCAGAAAATCAACGCGTTAGTGCGTTAAAGAGAAAGTGATAGAGAGAGGAGGAAATCAAGAGAGAGAAAGAGAATGAGAGAGAGGAGAGAGAAAGTGAGAGCTAGAGAGAGGTCCATGGAGAGAGAGAGAGTGTACAGGGAAAGAGAGTATGGGGAGAGAGATTGAACAGGAAGACGCGGGCTTGAGAGTGAGACGTGGGGGTCGCAGACGCGGGGTTCGCGTTGCATAAATGCCCACAAACGCAGGGTTCGAGACCCGCATTCAAGTCAGGACAAGAGGAGAACGCGGACGCAGTCGTGGGTTCCGCGTCGCGTTAGCACGAGAAGAACACAGATGCGGGCATAAGCTCTGCGCCGCGTTGACACGAGAAGGACACGGACGCGGGCATGAGCTCCGCGCCGCGTCAATACAGGAACGCGAAGGCCGCATAATACAAGTATCAAGAACGCGAAGATTCGCGTTAAGGAATAGCTTAGACGCGGGGGTGAGATCCGCGTCAACAATTAACAGAGAAAGAGGGAGTCAGGAAAATGAAAAAATGAGAGACGCATGGATGGGGGAAGAGAGAGGGACGCAAGGAATGAGGGAGAGGAGACGCAGGTTTAGAAAAGAAAAGAAAAGAAAAGAAAATGGAAGGAAAAGAAAGAAGGAAGGAAGGAAAGAAATGCAAAGGAAAGAAAGAAAGAAAGAAGAGAAGGGGGAGGTAGGCCGACCGTGGCTTGGCCGGTGTTCGCCGGCGGCGACCGGAGTTGGCCGGAGTTGGGTGGCCAAGGCCCCAAAGAGAAGGAGGTTGATGGTGCAAGTCTAGTACAAAATGAATTTTTGGAGTTTTGGAAATGGTGTTTCGGAGGACGAACCTATAGTTCGTTGGAAAGAGAATGACGAGGATAAGAAGATGGTATGCTTGGTGGTGGTCAAGGTGGTGTAGGTGGTGGTGGAAATGGTGGAGAAGGTGGTGGTGGAGATGGGTTGTTTGGTGGAAAGAGAGGAAGAAGAAGAGGGTGGAGGTGGTGTTGTGGTTGTTGTTGTTGTTGTTGGAATGGAGGAGGAGATGGAGGAGAAAAGGGTGGAGTAGTTGGTGGAGAAAATGAAGGGATAAATGGTGGAGAATGGGTGGCCAAAGGCAAGCCCATGGCTGCCATTTTCGTGGCCTGCTCTCTGTTGGAAGAAAGGAGGAGGAAATAATAATGATGGAGAGAGAAAGGAGGAGGGGGTGTATATATAAGGGATAAATGATTATTATAATGCCATTGAAGTTCCTTTTGAATGAAACTTGCGTTTCATTCAAAAGAGAAAAGCTGCGTCTCAATAAAGCAAATCCGCGTCTAGGCAAAATAAAGCCAGACGCGGAAATAAAAGTTGCGTCCGGGAGGAAAAACGCGAGATTCCGAAAAGACAAAAAAGCATGATGATAAGACTTAGAGTTGATCTTGCAGGACAAGCATTAAATGCTGTATGGAGAGGATCTCTGCATTAAATGTGGGTCGGTGAAACTCGCGTCTAGCGAGGAGAGAGGTAATAAAATATCTGGATAAATTCCGGTATCTGGGAAAACACCGAAAACTCCGGAAAAGTCCAAAAAATAAAGTAACTTGGAAAGCTTCCCAAAATTCTCAAAAATAATAAATATTATATAAAAATTTTTGATAAAATCGGTTTTCAGAAATTCAATTCCATTTTCAAAATAAAAATCATAAAGTCAACCGTCAATATCGGTCTATACCGGGTTGGCCGGATTTTGATAAATTCTGAAAATTCTCAGAAAAAGCTTGAAAGGAGAAATTATAATTCTAAGAAGTAATATGAAAGCGGAATCTAGAAATTTGATTCCATTTGTAAAATAAAATTCCTGGAATCAACCAGTGAGACTGGCCGACACCAAATCCAGTGGAATTTCGATAAATTCAGAAAATTCTCAGAAAAAATATTTAGATAGAAAATGTAATTTTAAGAAGTTACAGGAAAGCCGTTTTTAGAATTTCAACTCCGTTTGTAAATTAAAAATCTGAGAATCGGTCAGCGGTGTTGGTCAACACCGGTTTTGAAGATTTACAACTTAATTCAGGAAAATTTCAGAAAATCATAGAAAATCTAAAATATTAGAAAATGATGTTTGAAACTAAAATCGGTCAAATCAGAATACCAGAAAGTCCAAATCGAGCAATACTCTAGGATCGGTCCCCCGGTTCAGAGTAGGGCTGACTCCGAGTTCACAAATCCAGATCCAAGGCAAAACGATCACATAAATAATCCATAATACAAAATAGATACTGAAACCAAATCAAAAAATACGATCAAAAATACAAATACGCAACTAAGTACGTATTCCGGGAGCGGGGTGTTACACAATGAAAGAAAAGTACTCGCATATATATCAACTCGCATAATGAGACGTCGTGTATTAAAAAGCATGATAATAATTATTAGGCATGTAACGATGGAAATAAAGCATGAAGTAACACAGAAAATGTACTCGCCTAACATCGGAATGAAATACCGAGAAAAATCTGGGAAGTCTGCTAACACGTGCAAGCATGCTACGAGCCCATATATATTATATAAATATTAGAGAGAGAATGAGAGAGAAGATAGAGAGAGGGAGAGAGAGAGTTTTTATCAAAGAGAGAGTGTGTGTTGTAGAAAAGAGAGAGGGATGTGTGTGTTGGTTTAATGTAAGGAGGTAGGGGTGTATAAATAGTGGTTTAAGGGAGGGGGTATAAATGGAAAGGAGGGAAAATGAAGGATGGAAAGAAATAAGAAAGGAAAAAAGAAAGAAGGGAAGAGGGAGAGGGGTGTGGGGAGGTGGTCAACGGCCGGCCACCGCCGGTGGCCTGGGGTGGTGGCGGTGCCGCCAGTGGTGAGGGGGCAACGGTCTGAGCCTGGGGAGGAGAAGTTGGGGTTTGAGTTTTCTTTTAGTGGTTGATGTTGTTGTTGTTATTGTGGGTGAAGTTGTTGGAGATGGTGGTGGTTGGTGTGTTGCCCAAAGGCCTATCATCCTAGTTTTGATGATGATCAACTCATGAAGTTATGTTTACTAATGATCTTGTGTTTAATTAGTGACAGATTTGTTATCAAGATCTTAGTAGGTGTGGAGCTTCAATAAAGGATTTAAAGTCAAGTTTGGAGCTAGCACCGGTTGATTCAAGAGCTTGTCCATCAAGATCACATCAAGTACTCGAGAGGAGTCTAGCTCTATGGATCAAGCTCTATGGATCAAGCTTGGACCAAGTCAAGAAGATGAGAAGCCTTCAAGTGAAGACTTCAAGAAGATGAAGACTTGTGTCTAGGTATAAGATTTTGTTTTTTGTTTTAGTTAAAAATGTAAAGGATAGATAGTTGGTGGATTGCTCAAGTAGATATCACACACACACTCTTGAATTTGTTGTCTTTTCATAAAGAATTTTCAGATTTAGAAAAGACTTTCATTTTTGAAAAACATAGTTTTTGGTTCTTGGTATTCAAAGTTATATGTTTCAACCAAAACCTTATTTAGAGCTTAATGTCAAAAACATAGATATTTCATCTTAATTGTGTAGTGGATCATATCCATACACACTATGCCTTAAAAGTATATCTTGTTTTTGTATTTGATGAAGATTTGGAAAAATATGTTTTGGAAAATATTGTTTTGAAAAATACAGTTTTTATCTTGAGCCAAATATTTCCAACTTACAAAAATAGTCCAAACTTTTATAACATGCCTTGATTTTGTGCAAGCATGTTTGTTTATCAAGTATATTGGTTAAAACTATGTTTGTAGATTTTTATGTATTTTATGGGATTTTATTTAAGTCAAAAAGACCATGTTTTATATCCCAGAAAACTGTTTCAGGCTTCAGCCAAGTCGACTAGTCGACCTAACTAGTCGACTATACCTGAAGTCGGTCGACCGGGCCTGTCGACCGATGTGCACAGACGTGCACGCCTGTGTGTACTGTTGGACGGTCGACCGTGCCGGTCGACCGCTCCAGAGAGCAGTGCTCTCTAGAAAGTTCGGTCGACCGCACCGGTCGACCGTAGCTCCAACGGTCAGAAATCCGACCGTTGGCGGTCGACCGGCCGGTCGACCGGCAGTACTGACAGATCCCAACGGCTATATTTTTCTGGCCTATAAATTGGGGGGGTCTTGTCATTGTTTTGTAACAAGATTTTAGGAGAGCTTTGAGCCAGTTTTTCCCAGACTTTTTAAAGGGTTTTCTCCACAAAATAGTGAGCAAATATTTCCTATCTAAAGGGAAGATTTTGTAAAGAGTGTTAAAGAGATTTCTTGAGTTTTTCACCAAAGTTTCAATCCTTGCTTTTTCTCACACCACACTTGAGCATCCATTAATTATACATCCTATAGATGTGTTGTAGTGAGAGTGCTTTAGGTGATCAAAGTGTTGTGATCACCAAAGATCTTTTCTTTGTTCTTTGAGGAGACGGGCAAGTGTGCTCGTCGTCGTTTTGAGTTCGGGTGCAGACTCGATTGTTTGAGGTGCGGCCTCGGCGAGCCGGTGGGCTTGCGGTGTGTACGGGACTAGGGAGTCCGAGGGCTTGTAGGTGTTGCGGCACCGAGGAGAGATCCATTGGGATCTTGCATAGTGGAAATCCTTCGTGTGTCGAAGGCGGGGATGTAGAGCAAGTGTGCTCGAACCTCGAAACATACCCTTGTGTTTGCGATTGCCATTCCTCTCTCTCTATCTCTATTGTTATATCTTGCATTCCTTTATTGTCAATCTTTACATGCTTGATATACTTATGTGCTCATATTGATATATTGCTTGGGATTGTTGCTAACACTTGTATTCAACCAAGAGAGCCAACGCGGCACCTCAACCCATTCAAGGGGAATCTAGAGGAGTTTGTCCAGAGCCCTTCACGGGGAATTCGGCAACACTCTTGTGTTATACATAGTGTTTAGTGTAAAAGTTTTTATTTGGTCATAATTGCTTTTAGCTTCCGCATCATTTGCATAATTCATCATTAAGTGACCATTAGATTAGCCATCACCTATTCACCCCCCCTCTAGGTGATTTACAATTGGTATCAGAGCTTGGTACTCTGATTTGGTCTAACAACCTAGAGTTAAAGATCCTCATTTTTAGGCTAATCACAAGATTTGTACACACACCATGGACTTCATGTCACCACCCACCTTTGACATCCTTAACATCAACATTTGGAAGGTTAAGATGTCATTGTACCTCAAGGCCTTAGGCATTCATGTTTATCTTGCCATATCTAATGATTCATATTGTTCAAATGGTAAGAATTTTGAGGCTAATGCAAAAGCCCTTCATGCTATCAAGTCAACCCTAAATGATGATTATTTATCGAGGGTTTCTAATATTGATTCGGCTTTTGTAGTATGGAACACCCTCACCTCCCTTGGCGAAAAAGATCAATACTATGCGGGGAGCGATTCGGACGTTGGAAGCGACATCTCCAACGTATGCTATATGGTCCAAGGGGATAACCCCCTTGAGGTAAACTCCGAATCCGATGATGAGGTCATGTCATATGATGAGCTATCTACTTTTTGTCATCTATTGCTTGAAAAGTATGACATGATTAAGAAAGAAAATAAAAATTTGAAAAAGAACATTGCTTGCATGCATATAGAACAAGATTCATTTAGATCTAACATTGCATGTTTAGAAAAAGACAACAATAATTTGAAAAAGAATTTTGATGCCATGCTTAATGAAAAAGATTCATTAGAAAATAAAATGGCATGCTTAGAAAAAGAAAATAAAGATTTGAAAAATGAGAATGTTTCCTTGCTTGCAAAATTGAATGATTTATGTGAAGGGAACACTACTTTGAAAAATAAAATTGATTTGGTGGAAAAACAAAGAGAAGTTGTTTTTCAAGAAAATAATTCTTTGAAAAGAAAAATTTGTGAAAAAGAAAAAGATTTTGTTTCACAAAAGAAAAAGAAAAATGATCATATATCTCATCATACTTTTCATGCCACCACTAATGAGATTAAGAATTTGAAAAATAAAATGGATGGTTTGAGTTCAACTTTGAACTCTTGTGCTTTTAATCATTCTAGGTTTGTAACACCCCGCTCCCGGAATACGTACTTAGTTGCGTATTCAGATTTTTCGATCGTATTTTTCGATTTGCTTCCTGTATTTGTTTTGTATTATGATTCTTTATATGATCGTTTTGTCTTAAATCCGGATTCACGGACCCGGAGTCAGCCCTAGTCTGAACCGAGGACCCGATCCTAGTGAATTGCTCGATTTGGTATTTTCGTTATTTCGATTTGACTGATTTCAGTTTTAAACATCACTTTCCAATATTTTAGATTTTCTATGATTTTCTAGAATTTTCCTGAATTAAGTTGAAAGTCTTCAAAACCGGTGTTCGACCAGTACCGCTGACCGATTCCCGGATTTTTAATTTACAAACGGAGATGAATTTCAAGAAACGGCTTTCCCATAACTTCTTAAAATTATATTTTCTATTTAAATACTTTTTCTTAGAATTTTCCGATTTTATCAAGATCCGGCCAATCCGGTGTAGACCGAGATTGACGGTTGACTTCAGAATTTTTATTTTGAAAATGGGATTTTATTTCTGAAAACGGATTTCACCAAAAATCTTTTTATAATATTTATTATTTTTGAGAATTTTTGGGAAGCTTTCCGAGTTACTCTATTTTTCGGGCTTTTCTGGAGTTTCCGATGTTTTCCCCGAATACCGGAATCTATCCAGATATTATATTTATTTATTTTTCTCTCTCCCTCCTCAGACGCGAGAATCCTCAGTCCCGGATCTGATCTTAAATGCGGAGATTCCATTTCTATCTGCATTTAATGCACTGCTAATCAATTCCAATCAAGTCAAATCTAACTTTTGTCCTTTTGTTAAACGCAACCTTCGCACTTCCCTGGACGCGGCTTTAAATTCCGCGTTTGGCTCATTTTGGCCTAAACGCAGGCATAAGGGCTGCGTTTGGAGAAGGAGACGCAAGTTCTCCTTGTGTGTTCTTTTGTTTTGAAAGGTGCAACATTATTATATTCATTCCCATCCTTTATATAAATGCCTCAACTCCTTCTCTCTCATTCATTTTTCCTTTCTTTCTTCTTCTTGTTTCCTGCAACCACCAACAGAGAGCATGGCAGCCCATTTCCATGGGTTTGAGCCATGTTTCCTCCTTTGGCTAGCCATTTCTCCACCATCTCCTCCTCCATTTTCACCACCAACACCTCCACCTCATTCTCCTCCATCTCCTCCTCCATTTCAACCACAACACCACCTCCACCATCATCTTCTTCCTCTTCTTTTCCACCCAAATGACCCATTAACCTCCATAGCTTCATCACCATCTCCACCACCTCATACTCCATCTTAGCCACCAATGACCGCGCCGTCTTCATCTCCTCGTCGTGCTCTTTCCGACGAGCCATAGCTTCGTTCTCCGAAGCCTTGTTTTCAAAACTCCAATCTTTCAATTTGAACTATACTTGCACCATCAACCTCCTTCCCTTGTGAAGGCCGGCCACTCCTTTCGGATTGGGGCCGTGCTCTTCTTCGTCGACAATATCGCCGTAGATTATTCCGGTAATCGTTCGCGATTATTCCGGTAATCGTTTTGGTGATAATTGACGACAACGATTATTCCGGATGCACAAGGCTTCAAAGTAACATTTTTAGGCGAGTGATTTTTCTCGCCAAAGACTTGGACAACTTATTCTCATACTTGAATTCTTATATCATGCAAGATAATCAACAAACACAAACCCTCAAAAGTCAGGCTCTGCTCTCTGTTTGCACTCTGTTAGTCGACTTGACCCAGTCATTAGTCGACTTGAACCCTTTATTAGTCGACTACCCCCTTATCCTAGTCGACTAACTCATTGAAACGCAACCCTTTTTCTGAGACGCAACCTTATTAGTCGACTACCCATTTATCCCTAGTCGACTAACTTTTTCCTGAAGACGCGACCCTTTGAAACGCGACCTTATTAGTCGACTAACCCCTTTTTCCTAGTCGACTAACTTTTTCTTGAAGACGCGGCTCTACGAGACGCGACCTTATTAGTCGACTATCCCTTTCTCTATAGTCGACTAACTCCTTTATAAGTCGACTACTTGCCTCCCCCTAGTCGACTAACTTTGGCTGTCTGCTGTGGTTAATTACTTCTTTGAATATGGACCTCTCTCTCTAGCTCTCACGTTCTCTCTCCTCCCTCTCTTTCCTTTCTCTCTCTTGATTTCCTCCTCTCTCTATCACTTTTCTCTAACGCGTTGACGCGTTGATTCCCTGGATTCCGGATCGAGGATTTCACTATGTCTTCTAAAGACTTAGGCGAGTGTTCTCGCTCTCGCCTCCATTTGGGTTTCCCCGCTTCGTCGGGTCGACATGTGTTTTACTTCATGTTTTCATGTATTATGTATGGGGCTGAGTCCCTGTGTTTGTGTATGGCCGAGTGCCAATGTCTGGACATGTATTGCTCTGTGACGAATGCCTGTATTATGGTAGTTAATTCTTGTTCATGTGGTACTAACATTGCAGATCTCTCAGCCTTTAACCTCCGGTCACTCACTATCTCGAAAGGGAAGTGATTGGGACCGTCAGGTTTCCCAGTGCAGCCTCCGGTCACTCACTATCTCGAAAGAGAGGTGATTGGGATCGTTAGGCCTCTCAGCCCTCAGCCTCCGGTCACTCACTATCTCGAAAGAGAAGTGATTGGGACCGTCAGGTCTTCGGCCCCGCCTGGTTGTCATGATCAGCGTTCAGTGCTTTACCACTTGATTCGTCTAGGCAAGATGCTGCCAGATTTTCTACTCGCACTTTAAGCCGAGTTGTCCCGGTAACCTTGCCAGACGCTCTAGTGTTAAATACTGTTTGCTGCCTGTACACTCCAGCTTGCTCAGCTCCGCTTGATTGTGCTCAGCTACTATTCTATCACATGCCATGTACTTACCTGACATGTTAACACTTGACATGCTTTATACATGTTACTATTTAACACTTGTTTGTATCACCTGTCAACTGATGTGTTATCACCTGACTCCTGACATGCTACTTCTTGGCAAGGCCGCTTGTTATGACATGACTTGCCACCAGACTAATATCAATCTCTTGACATGACTTGTCACCTGCCAATATCATCCTCCTGTCATGCTATCACTTGACACCCAGCATGATATACTTGACCTTGTGATTATCACGTTTACGGGAATCCTGCCTTGTTATCCTGTATAGCATACAGTGACCTGTTATCCTGAATGGAACTAAGTGCCACATGGAACAAAGTGTCACACCATATACGTGGTGGGGGCCACCTTTTGAATCTGTGGGGGCCACCTCTACAATCCATTTCCCACAGAGCAAAGTGCCACATGGAACAAAGTGCCACACCACATACGTGGTGGGGGCTACCTCTTGAATCTGTGGGGGCCACCTCTTGAATCTGTAGGGCCATCTCCTGTTATAACCAGTTATATTCCTACTCATTCCCGTAATCTGATAATCTTGTTAACAAGCCATAAAAAGGACCAACTTGCATCGGGTCGGGGGAAACTTGCGGCTATCAATATGTGTTCGTGTTTACAGTGGTATTAGGCATGTTGTGCAATTAAAACTTCCGGTCTGACCTGTGGGCCTCCAGACGACCGAGGGGAGTGCTGGCTCCCTCCTTTCTGGTACCATCATGATAAGGGCATACACAAGTCCCTCCTGTTAGCCTTGCGGCAGGTTCCGTCACCAAGCAACGGAACAATCCTGGGCCGTGGTCCCGGGTATGTACGGGACCCACTGTAAACATAGTTCGTTGATACCCCCGCTGGTTCCAATAACAATCTTGCTTTACTCGGATATGGATCTATGTAAGCTGGGACGCTAGTTCACATATCTAGATATCAGGGTAATACGAGTAATAATAATAATAAAGTGTCAAGATAATAACCTGCTCTTTAAGTTGTAAGTAGAAGTATGTGGAATGGGACGCATACTGAAGCCTGCAGCTTAAACGGCTATGAATCTATGATATGCCTAACCATAATTGCTTGTCCGGGATTTTACTTCGGATTTTTGGCTTTATAAGTATTATAGTATTAACTGCTCACGCTCTGCTTTATCCCTTGTATCCACCTGCCTCCTGTTCATTTTCTTATCATGCCCTGAGTACAGTCGGTTGTATGTGCTTGGATTATGGTGACATGAGATAAAGGTATATAGATGAGGTTTCCTTGTTTGGATTATTCCTTCAACGTACTAGTCTTATGGAGCTGTGATCTGAAACCATACAATCAGATTTGCTCGTCCTCGGCTTTATTGGTTTTATTGCTTTATATATACTTACCCTTGCTCGCCACTTGGCTTTTGCTTCACCACTCGCCTGGGGAGTTTCATCTGACTCCCCTGGATCCTCATGTCCAGGTCCTGGATCTTGGAGCATGTCGGAGTTGGAGCTTGTAGAATCCCAGTTGCTGACCTGAAAAACGCAGCGGTAGCGTGGATCTCCAGTAGATCATCCAGAGCTCTATCCTTCCAGGCCCCCTTGTGTGCCTCCCGAGTTTTCCTTTTGTAAACTCGTGAGTGCCTTTTGTACTGTTCATACTTGTACATCTCTTTGTAAATCTCGCAATTGCGCATATCGGTGATGTAATATTCATGTAATATTGGATCACCTCTGGTGATAACTTTGTAATTGTACTCATGTGTTGGAATGTATAATGCGCCACTTGCTTCCGTACTCTGATTCTTGCCTGTACTGATGCTTAGCGTATATACGTGAGGGTATTTCTGACCTGCGTATATACGTTGCAGTAACGTCTCCGTACCCACCGGATCGGGGCGTTACAAGGTTGGAGTCAATGTTTTCAAAGAAACAAACTCCACATGTTCATGCACATCATAACCATGCATCTGTTTATGTTGCACAACATGATCACACTCCTACACATAAGCATACTAAGGTGTACATATGTACACATTGTGGCCTCAAAGGCCATTTAACAAAGTTTTGTTATGATAATATTAATTCTCTAAATTTTGCTAATTATAAAAGATTTTGGGTTCCTTATAAGTCTAACCCCAAAGGACCCAAGAAAATATGGGTACCAAAACCCTCACCATTTGCTTGTGATGTAGGTGAGGGCTCTCACAAGACGTGAGAGAATTGGTGCCTTGGTAGTGGATGCAAATGGACTTGATGGACACACATTTGGAGCACCGCTATCAAGGAGGCTTTGGTGGGACAACCACCATGTTAGGAGCTTTGGAGTTGGTAACAATTTCTAAACTCCTACTTTTTATGTACATGCTTTTAATTTCATATATCATATAGCATGTTCATATTTTTGTGTGCTTCATGTGGTTATAACATGCTTAGATGTAGTTTTTATAAAAACTTGTATTATACATGTACAAATAGTGAGCTACATTTGTTTCATATATATTTGCACTTCATGCTCATTTGTACCCACTATATGCATATGTATAGATTAGTTTTGATGATTCTCTTTTATACATGTTTTACCTACTTTATGCTTTACTTCATGTATATGTATTCTTTATTCAAATCTAATAAATATACATGTATACCCGTGAGTCTCTTGCCTTCATGCAAACATCATTAATAGACTCTTTTAATATTTGGGATATGTATGTGTATTGTTAGGATTGGATTAATCATACATATACCATGAAGATTAGTGTTTTGATTAAAAATGATTTTTCGTGATTTTGTTAAAAATATGACTTTTGAGCTTCTTTGACTATTTTCATAAAAATGCTATTTACATGATCGTTTAACACTCACACTTTTGTTAAAATTATTTTTGAGCCTTATAGACCATGAGTGCTTAAATTTTTATGTATCTAGTTATATTTGTGAAAAACATAAGATTTGATATATTTGAAGGATCTTTAACTAGTTTTCAAAAACAATTTATACTAGTTATTTATTCTTCAAATAATTTTTGAGATTATCCACATGATTCTATTTTTCTCAAAATTTGATGCTTCATGATTTTAATATTAGTTTATATGTTAATTTTTGTCAACACTAGGATTTATGCTTGTACATGTCGTGGGCCACAAATAAATCTATTTATATTTGTGCTTGAACGCTTATTTGAACCCATGAAATGTGCTTGTATTGCTTGGTTTTGATAACACATACATTTTTAAACTTATATTCCCACTTTTTGGATTTGATTTATGATCATGTATTTTTCATTTCATGTATATGTGTATTTTGCCAAACTTTAAGATATACATGTATACCTCTTGAGTCATTTGCCTTTAATGCAAATCTATTTACATGGACTCAATTGTGTTTAAGAGATATGTATGTATACTTATTATGTTGTCAAAACATACATATATCTTGAAATATATATTTCTTAATAAAAAATTTTGTGATGATTTTCATGTTTTCTTATTTAAAGAAATATTGAGCTTTATTGACACTTTCATGATACCATGTTCCACATAACACTAGTGCACTCACCTCTTTTGAAAATTTTATGGACTTCATGGATATTAGAGTGTTTTTAGTGCCATGTGATTTACTTGTGTTTCATGAAACACATTTTTTTTGCTTTATTCCTTGCTTGAAGGATTTCGTACTAGTTTTAAAATATTTTCATATTATCTAGTGCAAATTCTTCATTTGGTAGAGTTTTTCAAACTAAGCTTATTTTCAAATCTATTTTTGAAAACCCCTACCATCTATGGGAGGATGGATGGGCGATTATGCCTTGTATGCTTCATTGAAAATCTTTTACCTTGTGCATATGAAGGGTGGTAGGTTATGAGATATACACTTGATTTTATTGTTATGTCAATTGGTATCATTGAATCGTTTCAATTGGTATCAATATGAACTTATTTTGTATATACTCATATTTTATTTTCTTATATATATGTATGTTTCAATTTCACTTGGTATACTCATTTCTCATACATATATATGATTTCCATGTGCTTAACTCACAATTGGCTCACATTTTTTAAAAAGCACAAAGTTTATGATGATAAATAAAAAAATTTCATATGTTTACTATTGATATCAAAATAAAAAAATATGTTGATTTGATATCTCAAAATGTTTTTATTAAGTAAGTTCAAAATTTTAAAAAAAAATTCAAAATGTTTGATTTGTATTTCCTATATGCAAGGAGAGCTTAACATCTCTCTTACATATGGATTCATGTTGATTATATTATAAATTGAGGAGCTTGACAACTTTTCTTTATATGATATACGTGTGTAGGGGGAGCTTCACATCTCCTCTTATGCATTACATAATATGTGTTATGTGAGTTAGGGCTTGTCATCCCTTCTTCATGTAATGCATATGTGTAGGGAAGCTAACTTAGCGTCTTCCTCTTCATGAATGTATATCGCATATAAATCTTTATTGATTGATTTGTTTCACCCCTTCTTGATCTTTTTATTTTTGACAAAAAGGGGGAGAAAAATTTGTTTGATTTGATTTTACTTTGAACCCTTTGTTGATGATTGACAAAAAGGGGGAGAAGTATTTGAGTATATATGCATGTTTTTCATTGCTTAAGGGGGAGAAGTATTTGTCTTCCTTGTTATTTATGCATATAAGTTTTGTATTGCAAATAGGAGAAAAAGATTTTGATTTATGCTTGTTGCATGTTTTATCTCCATACATTTGCATACATATTCATGTGCCTCATTGCCATATCTATTATTTATTTTGTATGCATGAGTTAAGGGGGAGCTTCTTTGAAGCTTTACTTTAATCCATGCATATAAAATAAATAATAGATATGGCAATGAGGCACATGAATATGTATGCAAATGTATGGAGATAAAACATGCAACAAGCATAAATCAAAATATTTTTCTCCTATTTACAATACAAAACTTATATGCATAAATAACAAGGAAGACAAATACTTCTCCCCCTTAAGCAATGAAAAACATGCATATATACTCAAATACTTTGGTCCAAGCTTGATTCAAAAGCTCCTTGGATCACACCGTGCTAGCTCCAAATCTTAATATTTTGTCCTTTGTTGAGCAACCTCATGAGTTTTGTCATCATCAAAAAGGGGGAGATTGTTGGCCCAAAGGCCTATCACCCTAGTTTTGATGATGATCAACTCATGAAGTTATGTTTACTAATGATCTTGTGTTTAATTAGTGACAGATTTGTTATCAAGATCTTAGTAGGTGTGGAGCTTCAATAAAGGATTTAAAGTCAAGTTTTGGAGCTAGCACCGGTTGATTCAAGAGCTTGTGCATCAAGATCACATCAAGTACTCAAGAGGAGTCTAGCTCTATGGATCAAGCTCTATGGATCAAGCTTGGACCAAGTCAAGAAGATGAGAAGCCTTCAAGTGAAGACTTCAAGAAGATGAAGACTTGTGTCTAGGTATAAGATTTTATTTTTGTTTTAGTTAAAAATGTAAAGGATAGATAGTTGGTGGATTGCTCAAGTAGATATCACACACACACTCTTGAATTTGTTGTCTTTTCATAAAAGAATTTTCAGATTTAGAAAAGACTTTCATTTTTGAAAAACATAGTTTTTTGTTCTTGGTATTCAAAGTTATATGTTTCAACCAAAACCTTATTTAGAGCTTAATGTCAAAAACATAGATATTTCATCTTAATTGTGTAGTGGATCATATCCATACACACTATGCCTTAAAAGTATATCTTGTTTTGTATTTGATGAAGATTTGGAAAAATATGTTTTGAAAAATATTGTTTTGGAAAATACAGTTTTTATCTTGAGCCAAATATTTTCAACTTACAAAAATAGTCCAAACTTTTATAACATGCTTTGATTTTGTGCAAGCATGTTTGTTTATCAAGTATATTGGTTAAAACTATTTTTGTAGATTTTTATGTATTTTATGGGATTTTATTTAAGTCAAAAAGACCATGTTTTATATCCCAGAAAACTGTTTCAGGCTTCAGCCAAGTCGACTAGTCGACCTAACTAGTCGACTATACCTGAAGTCGGTCGACCGGGCCGGTCGACCGACGTGCACAGACGTGCACGCCTGTGTGTACTGTTGGACGGTCGACCGTGCCGGTCGACCGCTCCAGAGAGCAGTGCTCTCTGGAAAGTTCGGTCGACCGCACCGGTCGACCGTAGCTCCAACGGTCAGAAATCCGACCGTTGCCGGTCGACCGACAGTACTGACAGATTCCAACGGCTATATTTTTCTGGCCTATAAATTGGGGGGTCTTGTCATTGTTTTGTAACAAGATTTTAGGAGAGCTTTGAGCCTGTTTCCCAGACTTTTTAAAGGGTTTTCTCCACAAAATAGTGAGCAAATATTTCCTATCTAAAGGGAAGATTTTGTAAAGAGTGTTAAAAGAGATTTCTTGAGTTTTTCACCAAAGTTTCAATCCTTGCTTTTTCTCACACCACACTTGAGCATCCATTGATTATACATCCTATAGGTGTGTTGTAGTGAGAGTGCTTTAGGTGATCAAAGTGTTGTGATCACCAAGATCTTTTCTTTGTTCTTTGAGGAGACGGGCAAGTGTGCTCGTCGTCGTTTTGAGTTCGAGTGCGGACTCGGTTGTTTGAGGTGCGGCCTCGGCGAGCCGGTGGCTTGCGGTGTGTATGGGACTAGGGAGTCCGAGGGCTTGTAGGTGTTGCGGCACCGAGGAGAGATCCATTGGGATCTTGCATAGTGGAAATCCTTCGTGTGTCGAAGGCGGGGATGTAGAGCAAGTGTGCTCGAACC
Organism: Agave tequilana; assembly: GCA_038442645.1. Taxonomy (NCBI): domain Eukaryota; kingdom Viridiplantae; phylum Streptophyta; class Magnoliopsida; order Asparagales; family Asparagaceae; genus Agave; species Agave tequilana. The sequence continues at coordinate 34,667 of JAVJIF010022668.1, forward strand.
TCGAAACATACCCTTGTGTTTGCGATTGCCATTCCTCTCTCTCTCTATCTCTATTGTTATATCTTGCATTCCTTTATTGTCAATCTTTACATGCTTGATATACTTATGTGCTCATATTGATATATTGCTTGGGATTGTTGCTAACACTTGTATTCAACCAAGAGAGCCAACGCGGCACCTCAACCCATTCAAGGGGAATCTAGAGGAGTTTGTCCAGAGCCCTTCACGGGGAATTCGGCAACACTCTTGTGTTATACATAGTGTTTAGTGTAAAGTTTTTATTTGGTCATAATTGCTTTTAGCTTCCGCATCATTTGCATAATTCATCATTAAGTGACCATTAGATTAGCCATCACCTATTCACCCCCCCTCTAGGTGATTTACATGGTGGTGGTTGTGGTTGTGGTGGTTATTGGTGGTGTTGGAGAGTTGGAGGAGGAGGAGGTGGTGGTTGAGGGTTTGGAAGTGGAGGAGGTGGTGGGTTGATGGTGGATTTTGGAGAGAAGAGGAAGTGGCGGAATGAGTTTGTTTGAAATTGAAGGAGGTGGGTTGGAATTTGAGGTGGAGGGAAGTGGGGAAGTAGGGGCCGCCGGCGACAGATGGGGGGCGGCGGCGGCGCTGGTGGTGCTATGGTGGTCAGCGGCCATGGAGGGGAGTGGACAGGGGGGAGAGATGAAAAGGAATTGGAGAGAAATGGGGGAGAAGGAAGAAGGAAAACATGATTTAAATAGAAAGAAAGGAGTAGGGGAGTAATGGAGTGGGTACGGGGGGAGAGATGGGCTACAGCAGCAGCCCATCATGCTTCTGCTGCTGTGGCAGGGGATCAGGGCATGGAGGAGTAAGGGGGAAGAAAAGAAAAGAAAAAATAAAGAAAAATAAAGGAAAAGAAAATAAGGAAAAAAGAAAAAAATAATAAATAATTTTATTATTAAATAATTAATTTATTAGAATATCCTCGGAGTATAAAATAGAGGAGTGGAGAAGAAAAAGGTAAGAAAAGAAAAGGACGGTAAATAATATAATTATTTTAATAAGGCAAAAGTTCGACTGTTTCAGAAACGTTTCAAAAAATTCTCAAAAATAAAAAATAATTATTTTAGGATATTTTATGAAATCAGATTCGAGAAATTCAATTTAGTTTTCAAATTAAAAATCCTAAAATCTTCCGGCGAAACCAGCCGACACCAGAATCGGTCAAATTTTGATAAATTTAGAAAAATCTCAAAAAATGTATTTAGATAGAAAATAAAATTCTAAGATGTAATTGAAAGCCATTTCTGAAAATTCAATCCCGTTTGAAAAACTAAAAATCTGGGAATCAGTCAGCGACCGGTTTTGAGATTTTACAAAATAATTCTGAAAAATTTCATAAAATCATGAAAAACCTAAAATATTAGAAAACAGTGTTTGAAATTGAAATCAGTCAAATCGGACTACTAGAAGGTCAAATCAGGCGGTATGCCGGTATCGGGTTCCCGGTCCAAGTCAGGGCTGACTTTAAGATTGAGAATGCAGATTCGATACCAAATAATATAAGAAATCACAACTCAAAAATAAATAATGAAAGAAAATTGAAATAATATGATCAAAAAGTTGGGACACGTATCTGGGTACGTATTCTAGGAACGGGGTGCTACATTAGGCCATAATAGTATTGTTGGCCCAAAGGCCTTCCACTCTAGTTTTGATGATGATTAACTCATGTAGTTATGTTTACTAATAATCTTGTGTTGTTTAAGTTTCAGATCATTACCAAGATATAGTTGGTAATTAGCTTCAACAAGGTGTTTAGAAGCTTTTCATGATGATTCTAGGGCCAAAGCGTCAAGATCACACATTGCCTAGCCCATGGGTGGAGTTTTGGAGCAAGTCAACTTGAAGATGAAGATCGTCAAGAAGACTTAGGTATCCATAGTTTAGATAGTGTGTTTTAGATCCATTTGTAAAGTTTAGTATAGTTGATATGCTCAAGTGCACAACACACAAAAGATTTATATTTGGTTTTTGGTTTTCATGAATAGTAGATCAAAACAAGCTTAAATAGTTTTTGTATATTAGATATGTTCTAGATATACATACATGTTTTAACTTCCTATACAAGCTTATTTTGATGTCCCTATTCATGTGTTGAAAAATCAAGTTTGATAAAAATACAAGTTTTGTTTTTGATAAAATTTGCAAGACTCAAAAATAAATTGATATGATTGATATATGTCTTGAAATTTTTATCACAAGTTTGTGTTTCAATACAAAATGTTAAAACAAGTTTTATGAGATTTTCAGAAAAGATAAAAGATTTTTATAATAATTTTTCCCAGTTTTTCTAACCCAGTTTTTGTTCCAGGCTTCAACCAAGTCGACTAGTAGCCTGACTAGTCGACTAAGGCTGAGGTCGGTCGACCGGGCCGGTCGACCGACGTGCACAATTCTGTGCACGTTTTGAGGCACTGGGACGGTCGACCAGGGCACTTACAGTGCTCTCTGTTTGTTTTGGTCGACCGGGCCGGTCGACCGCAGTTGCCCAACGGTCATATTTCTGACCGTTGGCGGTCGACCGGGCCGGTCGACCGTTGCCTGTCAGAGCTGCCAGCTCAGCTCTAACGGCTAGTTTTCTGATGGGCCTATAAAAGCCCCATCTCTTTGGGTTTTTGCACAAGTTTTTTAGAGCAATTTTCTCCTGACTTCTTCAGTGTTTTAAAAGAGTTTTCAAAAGAGTTTTATGTGCCAAAAGATCAATCTTAATTGTTTTTAAGTGTTTTGTTATTTTCAAAGAAAACAAGTTTTTGGGAATTGATTTCTTATTCTTTATCTCCATATCATTTTGGTATTTTCCCAAGAGATTTTCTTTGATCAAAACACTTGTGTTTTTCACACTTGAGCTATATCTTCTATCCTAATCTATTAGGATCTTATATTTGTGGAAAAAGAAAAAGGAAAGAGATTTGTGGTTAAAATATACCACTTGTTGTAAACCCTTGATTTCTTGGTTGCTCCCTCTTTGGTAGAGGTTGAGGTTGTTGTATTGGGTTAAAGTTTGCTCCCTCTTTGGTAGAGGTTGAGGCTTATGGTTTGCTCCCTCTTGTGAGAGGTGGAGTTTGGTTGTAAACCCTCTTCGGTAGAGGTGTTGGTTGTTGTTGTTGTATTGGCTACGGGCCTACCCCTCGGTTGTGAGGTGGTTGTTTGAGAGAGGAGTTAGGTACTCCATTGTTGTAAAAATCCTTCTCGGTGAAGGTTCCCTCGGTGGGAGTCCTCGGTGGACGTTATAGTGGATTGGAAATCCTACACGGTGGTGTAGGCGGGGATGTAGAGCAAGGGTGCTCGAACCTCGAAACATATCTTGGACTTTGCGTTTGATCCACTTGTCTCTAAACTCTCTCTTTACATTTGTGCAAAGCATTATTCTCATTGCCATATCATACATATCATATATTGCTTGTGTTGCCCTGCATTATTTCATATTGCTATATTACTTATATGCTTGGTTGTTTGTGTGTGCCTCACTTGTACCTAATCAACAAGAGCTTCACATAGCACCTCAACCCATTCAAGGGGAATCAAGAGGAGTTAGTCCAGAGCCCTTCACGGAGAATTCGGCTACACTTGTTGATTGTACTAAGTGTGTTGCAAAATTTGCATTAGCTTCCGCATTTAGCGCACTTAGTTTTGCATTTAGTTTTAGATTAGCACAAACACCTATTCACCCCCCTCTAGGTGTTTTTTCCCCTTTTTCAATTGGTATCAGAGCCAAGTGCTCTGATTTTGGTCTAACAACCTAGAGTTAAAGATCCTCATTTAGGCTAATCTTGTTTGCATTTACTTGTTTGCACACTCATATAGTTTACCATGGCCTTCATGACCCCACCTATGTTTGACCCTTCCAACATTCATGTTTGGAAAATTAGGATGACCGTTTATTTACAAACCCTAGGTCATAAAGTTTATCTTGCTATTACCAAGGAATCCTTCCTTAGTGATCGCAATCATATAGGGGCAAATGCACAAGCCCTAGAGGCAATTAGAAGCACTTTATCTAAAGATTATCTTTTACGTGTTTCTAACATTGATTCCGCCTTTGCAGTGTGGAATTTGTTGACAACAACCACGACCTCCGAGCTTCAAGTGCAAACTCAAGAAGAGGAATCTAGTGGAGAGTCCGAGTCACAATGCTTCATGGTCCAAGGGAATGACTCCCTTAAGGTACATTCGGAACCCCACTTAGATAATGATGATTGTGCTAGTTCTTCAAATGATTTTGTTGATCCACATGCTTTGAATGAAGAACTATCCATTGTGTGTGAAAAGTTAATAGAAAATTATAAGATTTTAAAAAAGAAAAGTCTAGAAATTGAAAAAGAAAATAAAAGTTTGCATTCTAGACTTGATTGTATTTTGCAAGAGAAGGTTGAGGTCTATAATGAAAGGGATTCATTGAGATCTCAATTGAAACTTGCACTAAAAGAAAATGAATCTTTAAAAAACTAAAATGATTGCCATGTTATTTTGAAGAAAAATGAAAACTTATCTTCAAAAATTGATTTTGTTTTAAAAGAGAATGTTGATTTGAAAAATAAAATTATTTCCATTTCAAATGATTTAGATGTGTGTTTAAAGAAAAATGTTGTTTTGAAAAATAAGATTGATGCTCATGTTTGCCATGTTAGGGTAGTATCACACACTCCACCTATTGCATGCCACACTTCTTCTTCTAAGATTAATGATGATATTTGCTTGCTTAAGAAGAAGGTTGATTGTTTGGGCTCCACTATGAGCCAATGTGCCATGAACCACACACGCTTGGAAACCTTGGTTCGTAAGAAACAAGTTCCAACTTTTATGCATGCACACCCTCCACGGCATACACATGCTCCACACGGACACCATCAACACATGTATGCTCATGTGTACACATGTACACATTGTGGCCGAAAAGGCCATCTTGCTAAATTTTGCTATGATCGTTTACATGTTGAAAATTTAGCAAAGAAGTTTGTTTGGGTTAGAGAAGGTACTAACCCCCATGGACCCAAGAAGATATGGGTACCAAAGACCACCCCTAAAGTTTTTGATGTAGGTGTGGGCTCTCACATGACGTGAGAGTGATGACACCTTGGAGTGGATGCGTTCCAAGCTTAAAGGAAATCATATGGATGCATCACTTTCAAGGGAAAGTTTGGTGGAGAGGACCACCACGTTTTGGAGACAAGGAGAGTTGCTTCTTCGGTTTTGGTAACAATCCTTTACTCCCATTTGTTATTTACATGCTTTCATAATTAAAATTTATAGCATGTTTTGATAGCATGTTTCATTGTCTATGGATTAGTATGTAAATGCCATGATTATTAGATCCTTGACATACATATATAGTATTTGAGACACACATGCTTGTATGAACCCATTCTTAGTGTTCTCACTTTTGTTTAAACTATAATGTACATCATGAATCTAATACATGTGAATTTACATAATAATCATGTTTTAGTTTTATCATGATGATTTCTATATTGTGTCTTGATACTTCATGTGTTGATTATATGTTTAGATGTTAGTTTTCATTAAGACTAGGATTTATACTTGTACATATAGTGGGCCACAAATAAATTTATATATGTTTGGGCTTGAATGCTTATTTGAACCCATTGGATGTGCTAGTATAGTCTAGTTTTGATGATTCATACATTTTAAACTTGTATTCTCATTTTGAATTTGTTTTATGAGTTTTTCACTTCATGTATATGTTTGTATTGGCAAACTTTAAGATATACATGTATACCCCTTGAGTCATTTGCCTTTCATGCAAATCTATATATATGGACTCAATTGTGTTTAGGGATATGTATGTATACTTATTGTGTTGACAATTCATACATATACCATGAAATGAAATTTGTTTTGGTGAAGATTTTCTTGATTTTGTGTTTAATTGTTTAACTTCATGTATATGTCTATCTTGTTCAAACAATTAGATATACATGATTATCCTTTTGAGCCACGTGCCTTCATGCATATACACTTTGTGGACTCTTTATGTTTTGGATATGTATGTATACTTTAGTTTGTATTAGACATACATATGCCATGAAGATTAAATAAGCTTTGATGATTTTCGTGTTTTCATGATTAAGGAATAATTGAGCTTAATGAAAAATTTTCATGATTATGATATTCATACTTTGTATGTACACTCACATTTATTGCTTACTCATGTGTTTGTTTTCATGAGTCATATTTATGCCTAATTGAATTAGAGTGTTGATTATCATGTGGATTTCATGTTTCATGAAATTTATTTTTAGTTTATTCCTTGCTTGAAGGATTTCGCACTAGTTAACAAGTTTTCATTTTGACTAGTTCGTATTCTTCAATTTGGTAGTGATTTTCAAACAAAACTACATTTCCAATCTATTTTTGAAAACCCCTACCATCTATGGGCGGATGGATGGGAGATCATGGTCTTGTATGCTCTAAAATGAAAATCATTTAAAACTTGAACCTTGATTGGGAGGTATTGTGATATGATGTATACACTTGAACTTGTTGCTATGTCAATTGGTATCATTGAACTCTTTCAATTGGTATCATTTTGATCCTTTTGTATACTCATATGTTTATTGTGTATGTATATTTTCAATTGGTATCATCTATTGGTGATTGGTACTCATTCTATTTCATACACTTTTATTTGTGCTTAAGATATAAATTTTTCACAAAATCTTGTTTATGCTAGTGCTTGAGCTTCAATTTTGTTTTAATTGATTATTTTTAAATTGGTATCAAGCCCATGCATCCTTTTAGTTGGTATTTCATAAAGGGGGAGAAAATTTGATTTTGTCTTTCAATTGGTGATTCTTCAATTGGTATTTGTTTCCCACTCCTTACTTTATGATTGAAAATTTCATATTGGAATCATATGTTTAATATGATAATTACTTACAATTGGTATCAAAATTTTGTTTAGACATTCAAAATTTATTATGTTTAATTCATTTGATATCAAGATGTTTCATGTGTTTTTGCTTAAATTGGTATCTAAAATTTTGTTTTTAAGAAAAATACAAAAGTTTTGATTTATATTGACTATATGCATATAGATTCATGATGAGTGTATCTTGTATTGAAGAACTTAACATCTCTTCGTTATGTGGTACACGTGTGTAGGGGGAGCTTCACATCTCCTCTTATACATTACATAATGTGTGTTATGTGAATTAGGGCTTAACATCCCTCTTTCATGTAATGCATATGTGTAGGGAAGCTAACTTAGCGTCTTCCTCTTCATGAATGTATATAGCATATAACATCTATTGATATTTGTTTATTTTCAATTGATATCAAGATGCTTCATTGACATATTTATCTATTGATATCATGTTGTTTATAGTCACCCCTTATTGACCTTGTTTTTGTTTTAGACAAAAGAGGGAGAACATTGTTTTATTGTTTTGATTGACTTAAATGGAGAGAAAGATTTTTACCCCTCATTTTATTGTTTGGATTGTTTAACCCCTTCTTGATCTTTTTGTTTGACAAAAAGGGGGAGAAAAATTTGTTTGATTTGATTTTACTTTGAACCCTTTGTTGATGATTGACAAAAAGGGGGAGAAGTATTTGAGTTGAGTTTATATGCATGTTTTCATTGCTTAAGGGGGAGAAGTATTTGTCTTCCTTGTTATTTATGCATATATGTTTTTGTATTACAAATAGGAGAAAAAGATTTTGATTTATGCTTGTTGCATGTTTTATCTCCATACTTGCATACATATTCATGTGTTTTCATTTCCATATCTTATTATTTATGTCTATGCATGAGTTAAGGGGGAGCTTCTTTGAAGCTTAACTTTAATCCATGCATATATAACTCCATGAGTTTTGTCATCATCAAAAGGGGGAGATTGTTGGCCCAAAGGCCTTCCACTCTATTTTTGATGATGATTAACTCATGTAGTTATGTTTACTAATAATCTTGTGTTGTTTAAGTTTCAAATCATTAACCAAGATATTAGTTGGTGATTAGCTTCAACAAGGTGTTTAGAAGCTTTTCATGATGATTCCAGGGCCAAAGCGTCAAGATCACACATTGCCTAGCCCATGGATGGAGTTTTGGAGCAAGTCAACTTGAAGATGAAGATCGTCAAGAAGACTTAGGTATCCATAGTTTAGATAGTGTGTTTTAGATCCATTTGTAAAGTTTAGTATAGTTGATATGCTCAAGTGCACAACACACAAAAGATTTATATTTTGATTTTTGGTTTTCATGAATAGTAGATCAAAACAAGCTTAAATAGTTTTTATGTATATTAGATATGTTCTAGATATACATACATGGTTTTAACTTCCTATACAAGCTTATTTTGATGTCCCTATTCATGTGTTGAAAAATCAAGTTTGATAAAAATACAAGTTTTGTTTTTGATAAAATTTGCAAGACTCAAAAATAAATTGATATGATTGATATATGTCTTGAAATTTTTATCACAAGTTTGTGTTTCAATACAAAATGTTAAAACAAGTTTTATGAGATTTTCAAAAAAGATAAAAGATTTTTATAAAATAATTTTCCCAGTTTTTCTAACCCAGTTTTTGTTCCAGGCTTCAACCAAGTCGACTAGTAGCCTGACTAGTCGACTAAGGCTGAGGTCGGTCGACCGGGCCGGTCGACCGACGTGCACAATTCTGTGCACGTTTTGAGGCACTGGGAGGTCGACCGCGCCGGTCGACCGGGGCACTTACAGTGCTCTCTGTTTGTTTCGGTCGACCGGGCCGGTCGACCGCAGTTGCCCAACGGTCATATTTCTGACCGTTGGCGGTCGACCGGGCCGGTCGACCGTTGCCTGTCAGAGCTGCCAGCTCAGCTCTAACGGCTAGTTTTCTGATGGGTCTATAAAAGCCCCATCTCTTTTGGTTTTTGCACAAGTTTTTTAGAGCAATTTTCTCCTGACTTCTTCAGTGTTTTAAAAGAGTTTTCAAAAGAGTTTTATGTGCCAAAAGATCAATCTTAATTGTTTTTAAGTGTTTTGTTATTTTCAAAGAAAACAAGTTTTTGGGAATTGATTTCTTGTTCTTTATCTCCATATCATTTTGGTATTTTTCCAAGAGATTTTCTTTGATCAAAACACTTGTGTTTTCCACACTTGAGCTATATCTTCTATCCTAATCTATTAGGATCTTGTATTTGTGGAAAAAGAAAAAGGAAAGAGGTTTGTGGTTGAAATATACCACTTGTTGTAAACCCTTGATTTCTTGGTTGCTCCCTCTTTGGTAGAGGTTAAGGTTGTTGTATTGGGTTAGAGTTTGCTCCCTCTTTGGTAGAGGTTGAGGCTTGTGGTTTGCTCCCTCTTGTGAGAGGTGGAGTTTGGTTGTAAACACTCTTCGGTAGAGGTGTTGGTTGTTGTTGTTGTATTGGCTACGGGCCTACCCCTCGGTTGTGAGGTGGTTGTTTGAGAGAGGAGTTAGGTACTTCATTGTTGTAAAAATCCTTCTCGGTGAAGGTTCCCTCGGTGGGAGTCCTCGGTGGACGGTATAGTGGATTGGAAATCCTACACGGTGGTGTAGGCGGGGATGTAGAGCAAGGGTGCTCGAACCTCGAAACATATCTTGGACTTTGCGTTTGATCCACTTGTCTCTAAACTCTCTCTCTTTACATTTGTGCAAAGCATTATTCTCATTGCCATATCATACATATCATATATTGCTTGTGTTGCCCTGCATTGTTTCATATTGCTATATTACTTATATGCTTGGTTGTTTGTGTGTGCCTCACTTGTACCTAATCAACAAGAGCTTCACATAGCACCTCAACCATTCAAGGGGAATCAAGAGGAGTTAGTCCAGAGCCCTTCACGGGGAATTCGGCTACACTTGTTGATTGTACTAAGTGTGTTGCAAAATTTACATTAGCTTCCGCATTTAGCGCACTTAGTTTTGCATTTAGTTTTAGATTAGCACAAACACCTATTCACCCCCCCTCTAGGTGTTTTTTCCCCTTTTTCAAGTATATCTTCTACAAATTGTCGAAGCATTCTGCTTCTTCTCCAGCCTTATCCAAGGCTATAAATTCTGATTCTATTGTGGAATGGACAATACATATTTGTTTGGAAGATTTTCAAGATATTATTGCGCCTCTAAAAGTAAATACATATTCGTTAGTTGATTCAGAATCTGCAATCCAATTAGTATCATTGTACCCTTCAAGTACATGTGGATATTTTTTTATATCTTAAGGCATATTCTCTGATTTTAGATACGTAACCCACTACTCGTAGTAAAGTAGTCTAATGATCATCACTAGGGCTATTAATGTATATGCTTAATTTGCTTACAGCATAAGTAATATCAGGTCTAGTGTAATTCATTAAATATATTAGACTTTCAATGATTTGAGAATACTCCAATTGTCGTGTTCCAGTTCATGTATTCTTGCGAAGGTGAATGTGTGGGAGAAAAAGATTCATATTCTTTTTTATCTCATATTTCTTGAATCTTTCTATCATCTTATCCACGTAATGAGATTGAGATAGACTGATTTCATCTTATCCACGTAATTTCTTGAATACTCCAATTGTCATAGTGTAAACACACTTATCGTATTTGTTGATAATGAATCCATCTTTGATCATGATACTATCGAATTTCTCATGCTATTATTTTGGAGCCTATTTAAACCTATAAAGATTTGACCAATTTACAAAACTTGTATTCTTAGCCCTTAACTATAAGTCCTTCAGGTTGCTCTCTCTATATATTTTATTTAATTCACCATTTAAGAATGCAGTTTTAACATCCATTAGATGGACATATGCAATACTGCAATCGCAATTAACATCCGAATGGATGTTATTCTTGTTACTGGCGAATAAGTATCAGATAGTCAAGTCTTTCTTTTTATCAATAACCCTTGGCTACTAACCTTTTATCTATAGATCCATCGGGTCTTAATTTTCTTTTGAAAATCCACTTACTCTCGATTGCTTTACTTCCTGGAGGCAAGATTGTCAATTCCCAAGTACGAATATTTAGGATGGATCCTACTTCGCTATTTATAGTTTCTTTTCACATTTGTGCTTCTGGGATAGACATAGCCTCTTTAAATATTTGAGCTCGCTTTCAAGTGCATATGCTATGAAGTCTAAACCGAAAAATTTTGAGATTCTTGATCTCTGACTTATTCTTGATTCAACTTTTGTATTTACTGTTGGTTCATTGGGTCCTTCGTCCCTGAATGTTATTTCATGTGTTCTTTTCCCAGAAGTCTTTTCTTTTTCTCGTTTGTACAAAAAGATGTGTTTAAAGAACACATCATCTCTGGATTCGATAATCATGTTTGCATGAATACCAGGTATTTCTAGTTTGCGTACCATAAATCTATAGGCACTGTTATTTAAGGTAAAGCCTATGAAAACGCAGTTCATTGTCCTTACTCCAAACTTAGTCTTTTTAGGTAGTGATGTAAGTACCTTTGCAAGGCACCCCCATTTTGAGGTGATGTAAGAAGATGCCATACCATGCCAAAGCTCAATAGGTGTAAGTCCAAGTTTCTTCTGGGGTACTCTATTTAGAATATAATTTGCAACTAACAGAGCTTTCCCTCAAAAGTTCTGTGGTGCTCCAGAACTTTCGAGCATGAAATTAACCATCTCCTTCAAAGTTCTATTCTTTCGTTCAGTAATCCCGTTTTGCTGAGAAGTATATGATGTTGTAGTTTGATGAATTATACCAAATTTAGTATATAACTCACTGAATTCATTTGATTCATATTCTTTGCATCGACCGGGTTTTAGAATTTTTACATTCTTATTGAGTTGATTCTCAACCTCAGCTTTATATGTTACAAACATACTCATTGTCTCATCCTTACTGTTTAAAAGATACACATAACAATATCTTGTACAATCATCAATAAAGTAATAAAATACTTTTTCCGGCCTCTTATAGGTGCAAACTTCAAGTCACACAAATCGCTATGTATTGACCCTAAATATTCTGTATTTCGATCAATTAAGTGAGGTGAGTTTATCGCGAACTTGGCTTCAACACATATCTCACACTTGCGAATTTCTTTCAAGTTTAGTTTAGGAATATATTCTAGATTAGACAAGTTTTGTAAAGACTTGTACTTTACATGCCATAATCTAGCATGCCATAAAATAGGAGACTCAAACAAATAAACAGAAGAGTTTTCTTTTTTATGAGCTTCGGGTAAAAATACACAGAGTTTTTTATCCACAGCAACAACATTGGCCTTAAAGAGGCCATCATTAAGATAACTGTTACTCACATACATCCCACCCTTAGTAAGTACAAATTTATCAGATTCAAAAATAATTTTAAAATCTTTCTTACTAAAGATTGAACCGGAGATCAGGTTCTTGCGGATATCTGGAACGTGTAGCACATCATTTAGAGTGAGTTCCTTCCCAGATGTCCATTTTAGTATGACCTTTCCCTTTCCCTCAACATTGGAGATGACTGAGTTGCCTATGAACAGTTGCTTATCATGCTCCAGTTTTTGATATTTAGCGAATAATATTTTCTCGGAGTAGATGTGCCGATTAGCCCCTTTGTCTATCTGCCAATTCTTATTGTTGGTTGTCAGATTCACTTCTGATACCACAGCTGACAAGCTTAGCGATGCATGGTCGGTCAGGTTTGCCTCTGGCTAGTACTTCTTATTCTTTTTAGAATGAATGCGACATTCATTTACCTTATATCCCTCTTTGTTGCTGATGTAGCAAGTTTGCTTAAAGTGCTTGTTCTTTCCTTCTTGGTCTTTGTCTTTGTAACCTAGGGTAGTCTTCTTTCACTTCAAGCCTTTGGAAGTAGACGTTTTTTTTCCTTTTGAGTCTTCGATCACATTTGCTTTTGCTTTATAGGAGTTCTTGTTACTCTTTTTCTCAGATTTTTGGTTGTCCTCCTCAATCCTAGGCCTCACAATGAGAGATATTCCAACTTCAGCTCCTTGCGTTTGTACTTTAGAGACTTCTTGAAATCTCTCCACGCAGGTGAGAGTTTCTCCTTGATAGTAGCAATCTGAAAAGTTTCAGGTAGAAACGTACCTTCAGTCTCTATCTCTTGCAAAATAAGTTGAAACTTTTGCACCTGACTGACACACTCTTGCTATCCACCATCTTGTACTCCAGAACATCTTCTACAATTCTAGCAGAGTAGAAGTAAGTAATTTCAAAAGTAATTATCTTAAGATTGTTAGTTGTGACAACTAATAAATGTCACTGATTTAATTGGCCAGGTCGGTAAATATCAGGTGGAAGGCTTTCCGTTCAATAGAACATTCCTTAATTAAAGAATCACCTTTCAATTTTCTTCCTTAGTTAAAAACTAATTAGACTGAAATTAGATAGTCTCAATATATTCTCAGTAATATTTAAATGTAAAAATATTCCAGCATAGCGTGTGGCGGGTGGTCACAGGTTTAACGGTTCAGTTCGGTAGTTGAGACTGATGCACAAGCCCTGGTGAAATGGCCGTGTTAGATCCTAATAGCAGACCTGATTGGAGAAGCGCCCAGTTCATCTCCACTTGCAGAGAGCTCTTGCATAAGAATGAGTTTACTTAGGGGCCGTTTGTTTCGCGTAAAAGTCCGTAATTCGTAAATGACTTACAACCCAGTTACAACTACGGCGTTTGTTTGGACCGTAATTCGTAAAAGACTTACACAACCCAATTACCACTCACTTGCAACCCAATTATCACTCACTTACAGCCCAGTTACAGTTAATTTTGTGGTCACGCAAATTTATATTATTTTTTTATGTTATATTAATTTTTTTAATATTTAACATTTTTAATATTTATTTGCAATACTAAAACTTTTTAAATCACCAAATAGTTAATTTTGTGGTCAACTTTTTCACTTACGACTTACACATTACGACAATCAAACACCGTAAAACACAATACACTTTTCCATTTACAAATTTATATTACCAACCAAACACCATAAAATTTACATGCATGTAACTCATTTACAACTGTAAATATCTTTACCAATTACGACTTACGAATTACGGCCAGTTACGACAACCAAACAGGCCCTTAAACGCAGTGTATCTCTAGAGCTCAAAATGAGTTTGCACATCATGTGGTACGTAGGCCCCATTCTCTTTAGCATATGGGGTTTGGTTATCTCCAAACACCTCTTGTGAAATTCTCTCGTGCACCAATTGCCAAAGTTATGATATAATGGCCAAGGCACTTTTGCCAAGAAAAATAAAATTTTTTTATTTCCGTTTCATATTTGCATTTTCCCATCATAAATTTAAAAATTCTATGCATAATAGACACCGAATCATATGTTTACCATTAATTTAAAATTTTTGCACTCTTATGAAAATCAATATCTTTTTCCTCTAGTAATCTTTTATTTCTTATATTAGGTTTTTAATTAAAATTTTTAAATAGTCATCTATTAACCCATCTCGCTTATATAGGGTAGAAAATTTTCAAGTTATAGAAAGAACATAGTTAAATCTTCGAGTTCTTTTTTTAAGGAAAAAGGGAAGAAATGACATAATATTTTTTTCTCTCCTTAAAAAAAAAACAACCACTTCATAATTTTGTATTCTTTCTGTCAGTTCTGTTTCATATTCCCCAATCTATGAAATAAGAAAATAGAAAAAGAGGAGAAAGGAAACAACATAAATGTGACAATCTAACTGATCTATGGAGTATGAAAACACATATAAAGATTTTAATTAACTTAAAGGATAAGAAAGTATAAGTAATTCTATATTTAAGGTAATAATATCCTCAATTTTGTGAATAATTATGCTTGCCTTTTTCTTAAGAACATAATTACACTAATTATCATGAATTATTTAAATTGTAGTATGCCTGTGATTGTATTTCCCCTGTAAATTACTATATGTCTACTATTTTATAGTAACGACAAGTAGATAAAAAAAATGTTTAACAAAAATATTTGCAAAAGCCCATTACAATTTTTACAAGGCTATTATTTTTTCTTTACATCTCAATCTCTTGTTTGCTATACTTTTCCTTTATACCATAACACTAGTATTTTGAAAGCTCGAATTTAGATCTATTTTTCTATCTACATCTAATAAATTATGTTGGAATTGAAGAATATAAAAGCGAATCTTTGAGCTGAATTATGGCAAGATCCGTTGATCGAATCAATTGGATGATGGTTGGAGTGTGTTCTCCTTACATTGGGATGAACGTGGTATATTCACATGTTCAATTCCGACTTCGAATGAATGATATATTCAAGTCTAAGGGCCTGTTTGTTTCGTTGCAAAACGTCGCAAGTCGTAAGTCGTAAAATGAGAATGGAAAAAATGAACTGTAGCAGAGAAATATATTGTGTTTTATGGTGTTTGGTTGATAAAGTGGAGTGTAAATGGAAAAGTATATTGTGTTTTACGGTGTTTGGTTGATAAGTGAAAGTGTAAATGATAAAGTATATTGTGTTTTACGGTGTTTGGTTGGTAATGTAAAAGTGTAAGTAGAAAAGTTGACCACAAAATTAACTGTAGCAGTAATTTAAATATTATAAATACTATTAATTAAATCTACTATTATAAATTAAACTGTATTAATAATTTGAGATAAAAAATTAATAATCTTAATATTTTATTTATAACAATAATATTAATAAAATATTAGTAAAATTAGTAAAATATTACTACAATATTAACTAAATAAGTAATTATAAAATTTTAAGAAAATCTAAAGAAACTGAATAAAATTTTAAGGATACTAATAAAACATAAATATTAAAAAATCTTAAGAAAATTAATAAAATATAGTTATAATATTATAATATTATAAAATACTTAAGATTATTATAATATTAAATTTTATGATAATAATATCGTAATATTATAAAAAATAAAATTAACAAAGTAAAATATAATTATAAATTTAATAATGAAATATTATTATGATATTATTGTAATGAAATATTACAATATTAACATAATAAAATATTAATATAATTTTAAAGTATATTATAATATTAATAAAGTAATTATTTATATTAAGAAATAAATAAATTAAATATATAATAATTTTATATTAAAACACATTATTGTTATATTAATAAAATATTAAATTTAAATAAATATTAAGAAAATTGGTGTAAATATTAATAAATAATAAAGTATTAAATAACATATTAAATTATATATTAAATTAAAATAATAAAATAGTAAATATTAAAACAATATTAAAAATAATAAAAAACTAAAAAATATCAGTATAAAATAATTCGGTAAGAAATTAAACACTATTAAAAATATTAAATATATTAAATATTTAATAATATTAAATTATATATTGATTATCAAGTAACTGCTTTGGCACTACGAATGTATTACAAGTAGAATTTACATGACCACAAAATTAACTGTAGCAGTTGCAAGTGGGAAAATTTGAGTGTAAAAGTGAGATTTATATGACCACAAATTTAACTGTAGCAACTGCAAGTGGGAAATGAGAGTTGTATTTTGCGAAATGTTTTGCAACGAAACAAACAGCTGAAAATGGAAAAGAGTTTTACGACTTGCGGTTTTGCGGCGTTTTGCAGGGAAACAAACAGGCCCTAAAGATTGCCTAATTCAAAGCCAAAATGGGACTAAAGGTAGCTAAAAGCATTTAGTCCCACATTGGCCATGGGATGGAAGTTCGTGGTGTATAATAGAGAAAATTGAAAACAAAGGGCGTGCCCTTTGGGTACTTGGAGTTTTCGCGCGCGATTGGGAGGGAACTATGCCCGCACATGCGCGCGCCGCCGCTAGCGGCGGCTGCGGCCTACCGGCGCGGGACCGGGTCTGGGCCTGGGTCTGGGTTCGGGTTCCCTACCCGGCCTGGTTCTTTTTGAATCGGTCTGCGGGTATGGGTTGCGAGCATACCGCTCCGCTACCCGAACTGGACCCGCTCCGCTATCCGGACCCGCCAACG
Source organism: Agave tequilana (assembly GCA_038442645.1). Taxonomy (NCBI): domain Eukaryota; kingdom Viridiplantae; phylum Streptophyta; class Magnoliopsida; order Asparagales; family Asparagaceae; genus Agave; species Agave tequilana. The sequence goes on from JAVJIF010022668.1 coordinate 51,602, forward strand.
GACCCGCTCCAAGACTGTTGGAATGCCAACAGTTGTGACTGTTGGGTCGAAAGGTTGCAACCTTTCGTCAACTGTTGGGTCGACCTTTCGTCAACTGTTGTGTCGAAAGGTTGCAACCTTTCGTTAGGTTCGGACCCGTTGGCCCCTCCTGGAGCGCTATTTACCCGTTGGCCCCTCCTGGAGCGCTATAAATAGCGCTCTGGATTCTCAATTGAAAACACAACAACACCAACAACAGCGAGAAATATATCTCTCCTAGTTCTAAAGCTACTTCCAGCGAGAAGTGGGAAATCCGTAACACGGTTTCCGAAGCGACTTCCAAAGAAGATTCTGCAAAAATTCGTTCTGAAAGAGGGCTCAGAAAATTCAACAGATTCTTTTATAGAATTGTTGTCTGAATCTGGGACTTCTGAAGAAGAATATTCTTCAACCTTCCTTCGTCCTCAACAGTGGGTGCTACTCCAAAGTAAAGGCAAATATTCATTCAAAATTTGTCCTTGTCCCGCTGCTTCAACGATCTTGTGAAGGTACTGGTTGACTACGGTTCGACCGTACGGTGAATTGGTAGTGCTATCCAAATACCGTGAAGGAGTGTTGTATCTTGGGAGACCAGCGTCCATAATCCCGTTAGCACCGGTGCGGGGGACGTAATTGTCTTAAGGAGATTCGCTCTAAGCGTACCTCACTCCAAATACTATATAAGTGAATTAAGTTCTTTATACAGGGGATATATTTTACAGTATATCGAGACTGATTTAGATTCAGTCTAATTGGTGTTTAACCAAGGAAGGAAATTGAAAGGTCCTTCTTAAATTAAGGAACGTTCTATTGAACGAAAACCTCCCACCTGATATTTGCCGACCTGACCAATTAGATTGTTGATATTTCAGTGATCTTGAATAGTTATCAGATTGATTCCTGTTAAGCAGAATAACAACAATCTTAAGACAATTAGTATTAAAGTTTCTTACTTTTGTTCTACTTGAACTTGCAGAAAATGTCTGAAACCAATCAAGATAGTACTAGCAAGGCACCAAACATGCAGCTACAAGCTTTGATGCCAACTCCACTTCCTAACCCGAAACCGGAGAAGCCAGGAAAATTTGACGACACAGAATTCAAGAGGTGGCATCAGAAAATGCTCTTCTACTTGACCACTCTTCATCTGGCCAGATTCCTGCAAGAAGATCCACCAGAGCCTGCAACTGATGCATTGACTCAATATGACTTCCTTTGCCGAAATTATATTTTAAATGGACTGGATGACTCTCTTTACATGTCTACAGTCCTATCACAACGGCAAAGAAGTTATGGGCCAGTCTTGACAAGAAGTACAAGACTGAAGATGCTGGTACCAAGAAGTTCATCGTAGGACGATTTCTGAAGTACAAAAAGGTGGACAGCAAGACTGTAATCAGTCAGGTGCAAGAGTTCTAACTTATCTTGCACGAGATAGAAGCTGAAGGTATGATTCTTCCTGAAACTTTTCAGGTGGCTACTATCGTGAAAAAACTCCCACCTGCGTGGAGAGATTTCAAGAACTACCTGAAGCACAAGAGAAAGGAGTTGAAGTTGAAAGATCTCATTGTGAGGCTTCGAATCGAGGAGGACAACAGAAAGTCCGAGAAAAGGATCAGTAAGAACTCCTACGAAGCAAAAGCCAATGCGATCGAAGACTCAAAGGGCAAAGCGTCTACTTCCAAAGGCTTAAAGCGGAAGAAGACTTCTCAGGGGTACAAAGGCAAGGTCCAAGAAGGCAAGAACATGCGCTTCAAAGGAAGTTGCTACATCTGCAACAAAGAGGGGCATAAGGCGAATGAATGTCGCAGCCGTCTCAAAAAGAACAAGAAGAGCCATCCACAGGCAAACTTGACCGACCATGAGTCGCCAAGCCTTTCAGCTGTGGTGTCAGAAGTGAATCTGACAACCAACAATAAGGATTGGTGGGTAGACACTGGGGCTACTCGGCACATCTGCTCTGAGAAATTATTATTCTCTGAATATCAAATACTAGAGCAAGATGAGCAACTATTCATGGGAAACTCAGCCATCTCAAAGGTTGAAGGAAAAGGCAAGGTCATCCTGAAGTGGACATCTGGAAAAGAGCTTACTCTGAACGAGGTGCTACATGCTCCAGATATCCGCAAGAATTTGATCTCCAGATCAATACTTAGTAAGAAAGGATTTAGAATGGTTTTTGAATCAGATAAATTTGTACTTACTAAGGGAGGGATGTATGTGGGAAGGGTTATCTTGTTGATGGACTTTTTAAAGCCAATGTTGCAGTGGTGATAAAAAGTCTGTGTATTTGTACCCGAAGCTTATAAATAAAGGAAAATCTTCTGTTTATTTGCTTGAGTCTCCTAATTTGTAGCATGCTAGTGTTTTCCATTATGTTCGCAAAGGGGAAAAACTTACAATAAAAAGGGTTGAGGAGCTAAATTACAAGTATTCTTAAAAAGATTACAAGTAGATCTCCTCAGAGATTCTGGAGAAGTGTGCCGATAGGAGTCTGGTCAGCGCGCGACCACTTTGTCCCTTTGACAATGCGAGCGATGAGATTCCCTTCTCGCCTGGTTTGGGGAATCAGAGAACAGAAGGTTATTAGAACCCTCTTGCTGCTTCTCAAAATCGCCTTCAATTAGGAATTCCTTCTCGCCTGGTTCCGGAGATTCCTTGAGAGGAAGGACGATGTTAGGGTATCAACACCCTGGATAGAGAAAGCAATTCTCTAAAAGGTCTCTGAATTCGAGAACGCACGGTGCGTTATGAAGAAGTCTCTGCTTGTGGAGTCCTCCTGCGCATTGTCCTCTCCTTGTACCCCTGATGGGCTATTTATAGGGAGAGTAAGGGTATAATCGTCCCTTGAAAATATGGAAACAGATTGAATCAGATCTGTTTGAATTCGGAAGGTAGCCTTGCTGCGAGGCTAGAATTGGCAGGTCGGTTGACCTTCTTGATCCTTTCCATATCGTAGGAGGATTTCCCCTGATCTTCTTACTCGTTTTAGAAGAGTCAAGAGATTGTGGCTTTCAACTGCCAAATTTGATCTTTGATTTGATCTTGATTGGATTCGATCTAATTAGATCTGATCTCATCTGGAGATTTGATTGGTCAAAGGTTGACCATAGCAGACCAGCAACGGCGATGCCCGCTTTGAACTCACAGCGGAGCTAGAGACATCTTCTGGCGAAGTCCGAAAGAAACCCTTTGGCGGAACTGGAGGTCCTCTGTGGCGAAGTTGCGAGTTAACTTCCTGGCGAGGCTTCGGATGGCTTCGAGGCAAAGTTGAATGATATTAACTTCTCAGGCGAGGCTATCCCTTTGGGCTCATGCGATGCTAAGTGCTAGCACCTTTAGACCTGCTGAGGTCTATTTAGAAACAATCCGGGTTCACTGTCTGCTTGCTGGATCAGTGGAGTCCAAGTTGCTTCCTTATCCCTCAGAGATGGGTGAAAACTGGTCTTCAGCTCGTCTGTCACTTGTCTTTTGTAAATGTCAACAAGTTTGGACATTGTTCGGACCAATAAGAATCTTGTCTTTTTTAAGTGTCAACAAGACTCCCTTCAAAGTTTTCGAAAGTCTGCATGGCTCAGACTTCGAAACACTTTGAACTGCTTTGATTGGTGGTGTGTGGAGTATGAACGTCGCCATAATGGTTGAGTTCAGCTTCGCTTTAAATCCTGCTTTGGGATGTGATTCGCCGAGGAATCATGTAGACTCGCGTCTGGGTAGTTTCGCGGCTAGGTAGGTTCGCTCTGGAACATCTGTCGCTTTTCTGAGGCCAACTGCCGTGGGCCGGTTACGAGAAGGATTACTTCTTCTCTCGCACTGATCGAGGGAGATATTCTTTCCTCGCGCGTTTCCAAGGGAGGATATTCCCTTTCTTCAAGGCGCCATAAGTGCCTTTATGAGGGAGACGTTTCTCCCTTTGCACGGTTCCAAGGGAAGCCGTCCCTGTTCTCAAGGCGCAGTAAATGCCTTAAATGCGCTCGTGCTTCCACGCTTGAGGCGGCAGCACTCAGGCCATGGGGCCTATAAATAGGACACTTGAGGTCCTCTGAAGAGAAGTGATCTGCTCTTCTTCTTCTCTTCTCTTGGTTGAGAGAGATACTCAGATCTCTGAATTAGTGGGAATGCCCACTCTGGTTATTATCCAGCCAAGGACTGGTAAGTCTTGATCATTCAACGACTTTACCGATTTTAGGGAATTCATCTCCCTTAATCCAGCTTTAACGGCTGCATCAGGGATTAGTTTCCCTTGTTCTCCATTTAACTGATCTGCGGAGAAGGATTTTGACATAGCTTCCCCAATGAAGCTATCATCTTGACTTGATCACAGAAAGATCATTGCATGTTAAGTCCGCTGCACAGGCAGAACTTGGGACCTGGTATCTTCAAGGTTGAGCCAGTCTTGTCATATAGGTGAGGCTAAGACTGTGTCCCATAGGATCAGTCTGGCTTAGCCATATAGGCGAGGCTAGGACTTGGCGTTTGCTGAGCTAGCCCATCATCACTGTGCAAGCGAGGCTTATCTTCTGCTCCAATCGAAATCGGATTGCTTCGCCCCAAAGAATTCAGCTTTAGTGCTTTTGCAGTATCTTTTGTGTTTAACTGCTAACTTGCTCCAATTTGCATTGTAGTGAGCTATGTTCGCCGATCTTGTGTCTTGATGAAAGAGACCAAAAAGTTGCCTTATGCTTCCCCGGCTGAAGCTTTACTTTTAAGCAGGAGGAACAACTTGGGCAGCCGATGTGTGTCCCAGAGGCTATTGGCAGCCTTTTAACCGAGATGATTCGTTCTGAGGTGAGGCTGGTAGCCGCCTATCCGAGATGATCCACTTCGGGGAGGCGGATGTCACACCTGTTAGATCACTGACATCACTGCCAATTCCCATTATAGGTGATCTATCGTGTTGGCGGTGATAAGTTCATTGCCAATTTTCATCAAAGGTGATCCAGCTTCCTGGTGGCAAAATCTGCCATTTTGTGGAGAATTATGGCCGTGTCCTCGTGGCACAACTGGTTACGGCCTTGTGCAGGAGGAAGGCCTTTCATGTCCAGTTGGTCTGGTCTGGAAGCAGATAAAACCACTTGTATGCCTTTTGCGCAAATGATCTTGCTGAGCAACTGAATTTGTTATACGAAACACAACCTTGATGTAATATCAATGTACCTTTGCTCTTAAATCAATGAAAGTTTATCTGATTTTTGCCTGTCTTCATTGAGAATTTGGCCATAGCGGGGCTAAACTTTGTGCAGAATTAAGGACAGGGTCCTTTTTGGATGAGCTTCGCACGATGCTGGCTTGTCGGCGAACTATGCCCTTAGTGGGCTAAGGCCACCTTTTTGGCGAAGTTCTTGATGAACTTGTGCGAAGTCCGCACCTTGATTCATTGGCGAAGTTAAGCCTTAGCGGCTGAATCAGCGCTTCTCAGGAAGGCGCTTTAGGCGGCTTTTCAAATTAATTTGAAACGACAGCCTATACTGTTTTCGAGGCGTCGTTTCAGGCGCTGATTGGCCTATAAAAGCCCGATCGGGCTGGGAAAGAGCAGATCTCTTTACTTGAAATTTTTAGAGACCTTTGACTCTTCTTCTTCCTCTTTCTTCTTCAAGAATTCAAGAACTTCCACAGTTCTTCAATGGCGCCCAAGAGACGAGCGGGAAAAGAGATCGCAACCTCTGCAGCGGAGGGTCCTTCTCCTCCTCCGGTCATCGAACGACCAATCGCCGGTAGGAAACTTTCCCTTTTGATTAGAGACTGTCGTCTCTCCTTTAAGGCCGATTTCTGGCTGTCCTTGGATAAATCCAACATGAGAACAATCATGGTCTCGTGATTTTAGGGAGTCTAATTCCCTGATTTTACTTTGATTTCTTGATCGGGAATCCAAGAACTGAAGAGTTCTTCTTCAAGCTTCCAAGCGAAGTTAACCTTTAGGCGGTTCACATCCTGTTGAATGACATGACGCGAAGCTGTCCTTTGAAATTTGACAGAAAAGGACCGTAATGCCCTTCTGACGAAGTTATCCTTCGAGATTTTGTCACATCCTGTTGTTCGAAGCTAAGCTTCCAAAGCGAAGCTAACACTTGGATGTTTTCCTGCATCCTGTCCTCATGTGGGATGCGGAGTTACACTGCAGCTGCGAAGCTAAGCTTTGGGATGAAGCTATCGTTTAGGCCAATCCTTGCTCAGAGGGCGAGGCTATGCCTTGTCAAATTTTGCGTTCTGATTTTAGCCCTCTTTCGGCTGATGAACTAATCATAGTTTCTCTTTGTTCCTGCAGTACACTATACTCCTGGTCCTTCAAACAACCTGTCCGGGATGACCATGGGATCGGATGGCAATATCAGCTTGCAATTTCAAGGGCAGGCTTCTCTGTTCAGTGAGCGGAGTTCTCTCGTCAAAGATACGCTTATTCATGGTGGTGATCAATATACCACGAGGAGTATCCTGACCACAGCTCCCCTTGAAGATGTCGACCGTCGAGTTTATAGGAAGCCCGATTTCATGTTTGGGGATGCTGAACCAGACCCTGACCACCAATTACATGCAGGGGAAGGGCAGTGGATTTTTCAGTTGGATGGCGAGAAGTTCTACCTTCCGTCCAACAAGCGCCATTTTTCTTTGTCTTCCTTCCAGTGCGTGACGCAGGCTCAGAAGATGTCATGGGAAGTGAGCCGGAGTACTGACTCCGTTCACATAGGAAAATTGATGCTTCAATCTCCTGGTTAAGTAAGAGCGGGGGCTGAGACTCCTGCAACTGGCTCTGGTGTGATGGGGACGGCTCCCCCTCATTGTGTAGAAGAAGTGGAGGAAGGGGATTCTGAAGTCCACTTCAAAAGAAAGCGGGCAGGTAGCTCTCGTAGGAAATCGTTGGCGAAGAAGCCCCGCCGCCAAGCTCCTATGATTGTCGTAGAGGGACATCCCTCTACAACGATTCCTCCTGCTGCCCCATTAGTAGCTGAACCGTCGGTTGCTTAGCCGACTAGCGGTGATTCGCTCCGGGTCTGGGTGAGATTAACCCTGTCCACATAATATGGAACCTTTTTGTGTGTTCTCATTGACTTATTATCAATTCTTCTTGATTGTAGGAGCTGAGGCAGCTGGAGAGTAAGGGGAACATTATGATCCCCTATTTACTTATGGGACTGAAGCTGGTACTTTTGCCCGTCTGGAAGAGTCCGGAGGTGATGTGGCCGACATCGGTCCCTCGGGCACTGGGACTTCTAAAGGAAGTCCTATGGCATCGAGCTCTATTGGGTGGTCACCGGATACTCGGCAAGCGAAAGCGAGCCGGCTACTCGTGCTGATTCTGCCAAAAATTTTCCGATGGAGCCCCTGGAGACTGATGTGGCTGACGAGATGTTTGAGGCGACATCATCCTTTGGTATTGTCCTAACCTCTTGGCTTCTTTTGCATGTAGTGTCCCGACTAACCGCAGTCTTGTTACAGGTATTCGACCTCAAGATGCATCGTGTTTTAAGAGAGCCAGAAGATTTCCCCGAAGAGTCAAGGGGTGACATGAGCGCTTCGACCGCGGCGGATGCTGCTGTGTTGGATGCGCTATATGGCGACCTGCCCTCTTATCGGCCCAAGTCAGCCGAAGGACCAGAGGCTGAAGGGGGAGCAGTTCCGGAGGCGTCCTCACTCCCAACTATATCAACGAGTGAGGTGCCGACAACTTTGCCAAGTGCGGAGCTGAGGGTGATTGCAAGCCCTATTTCCCCAACTCTGGTGGTTGAGCCTGCTGCTCAGGAGATGGTTGTCAGCCCTACCTCAATGGTGGCTAGCGCACTGATTTCCATGAAGACTCCGCGGAGATCACTGACAATCTGTCCTGCTGTTGATGTTCCCATTGCTCCTTCTATGATAGAGACGACCAGGCCGGTGGATTTCTCTGAAGTTACCTTTCTACCAGAAGTGGCTGAGGTTGAGAACGACTATATAGGTGACCTCGTCGATAACTTTTATAAAGGCTTAGGGCGAACTATCGACCTGGTTTTGAAGGGCTCGACTATGCCGTTCTCAAAGTTAAAGGTGGTCCTCTCCCGTGGCATCGAAAGTATTCGGGATTTTGAGGGTATCACCAGGCTACTGCTTTGGAACTCCTGGTGGATGAATTTGAGAAGGATATAGAGGAATGGCGCCGTCTCCGCTGTTCGGACCTGGAGTCTTTAGTTGATGAGCGGTTCGCGCGTCTTGTCGCTCAAAAGCATGAGGCCCGGCTTGTCGTACAAGAGGCTGCTAAGGCTATCTCTTCTGACTTGAAATCCTTGGAAACAAGGCAGGAAGAGGTCGGAAGTGCGATTGACGCCTCCACCAGTGCGCTTCTTGACGCTGAGGACAAGATTGGGAAGCCAAGGAAATAATCAGGAAAGCAAATCTTATTTTATCCAAGGCTAAACTGGTGCGTCTTGAAGAAACTGCGCGGCTTGAGCAGCTTAAGGCTCAAGATGAAGAGCTCTCACAGCAGGGGCTGTCACAGAGGGCAACTTTGGCGGAGGTTGAAGCTCGTCTGACCCAGGCAATGGATTTCAATGAGGCTGAGCTGAGGTCGCAAGTGCTTGCTCAGGCTGCTGATGACAGGAGGACGAGGCTGGACTCCCTTGGAGAGCGGCTCAGATCTTACAGTGTGCGCCTGTAGCTCCATGTACTTTATCCTTTTGGAGTGAATGAAAATTTTTTTCTTCTTTTGTCGAATCTCCAATCTTGTTCTTCTTTCTAGATTGCGGTTCTAAATTGTATTACAATTTCTTGAGAACATAGTTCTTGTTGGGTTGGATGATGAGACTTGGCTATCTGTCAGTTCAGAGGTCGCGATGACATAACTGGTTGAGACGCCACCAAACCCGAACCGGTCCTTGTCGGATCGAAAGATGAGACCTGTCTTTTGTAAATGTCAACAGGGCTCGGAATTGAGACTTAACTGTCTGCTGGTTCAGAGGTCACAATGACATAACCGATTGAGACACCGCCAAGCTTCAGAATTTGGTGATACTTGTCTTTTGTAAATGTCAACAAGTATTGAGACCTGTCTTTTGTAAATGTCAACAGGGCTCAAGGTTGAGACTTGTCTTTTGTAAATGTCAACAAGCTCGAGGTTGAGACTTGGCTGTCTGCTGGTTCAGAGGTCGCAATGACATAACCGTTTGAGACGCCACCAAGCTCAAGGTTGGTGATACCCGTCTTTTGTAAATGTCAACGAGTATCGAGACCTGTCTTTTGTAAATGTCAACAGGGCTCAAGGTTGAGACTTGTCTTTTGTAAATGTCAACAAGCTCAAGGTTGAGACTTGGCTATCTGCTGGTTCAGAGGTCGCAATGACATAACCGTTTGAGACGCCACCAAGCTCAAGGTTGGTGATACTTGTCTTTTGTAAATGTCAACAAGTATCGAGACCTGTCTTTTGTAAATGTCAACAGGGCTCAGGGTTGAGACTTGGCTGTCTGCTGGTTCAGAGGTCGCAATGACATAACCGTTTGAGACGCCACCAAGCTTCAAGGGTGGTGATACCCGTCTTTTGTAAATGTCAACGAGTATCGAGACCTGTCTTTTGTAAATGTCAACAGGGCTCGGAATTGAGACTTGTCTTTTGTAAATGTCAACAAGCTCAAAATTGAGACTCGGCTGTCTGCTGGTTCAGAGGTCGCAATGACATAACCAATTGAGACGTCACCAAGCTCAAAAGGTTGTAATGGAGTTTGGGACAAAGTCTCGTTTTCATGGGGAGAAACGAGAAAATCACTGTCATAGGTTTAGTGTTAACGTAACAGCGAAATGTATATGTGGCCTTACCATTCTATGGATGAGAATTGGTAAGTGATTTTGGAGATCTCGTTTTCACAGGGAGAAACGAGGGAATCACTGTCATAGGTTTAATGTTAACGTAACAGCGAAATGTATATGTGGTCTTACCATTCTATGGATGAGAATTGGTAAGTGACTTTGGAGGTCTCGTTCTCACGGGGAGAAATGAGGGAATCACTGTCATAGGTTTAATGTTAACGTAACAGTGAAATGTATATGTGGCCTTACCATTCTGTGGATGAGAATTGGTAAGTGATTTTGAGAGGGAATCAAATGGGAACTGGTCCCTTAGGATTTTTAGCAAATCCCCAGCTGTCAACGGGTTTGATATGCCTTTACCAACTACCGTTTGAATTGGGCTAGCCATGCTATTCCCCTTAGCATGATGAGTTGTCGAGGACTTATGTTGAGCTTAAAAGCCAACATTTTCCTCTGTCCTTAATCGTTAAGGATGTCAGATTATCTGGTTAATATATGCATAACCTTGATTCTCCTTCAGGACAGCCAGTACGTGACCAGATTCCCACTGGTTTACAGTTGTATTATCTCGCTTGGAGGAAGAGAAAGGCTCTCTTTATATGTACTTTGGACACGAAGATCTTGATCAGAGGTGTAATGTTAACTTGATCACGAGAAGGATCCTTGATTAAGGATAATACTTCTTTAAGAACTTGCCATTGATCGGCATCATGAGTAGGTCGCCATCTGAGGTCATGAGGCGGTATGCTCCGTTTGAATAGACTGTTTCTATGACAAACGGTCCTTCCCATTTAGGCTGAAATTTGCCTTTGGTCTTGTGCGTCATAATCATCGGTCGTCTGACGGCTAAAACCAGGTCTCCTTTCTGGAAGACTCTTTGTCTGACCTTCTTATTGAAGACTTTTGAGATTTGAGCTTGATATAGCTCGATATGCTGCTGAGCTTGTAGCCATTTCTCATCTAGGGCTTCGAGCTCTTGAAGACGCAATCGATCATTGTCTTCTGATGTGATTTTAGTGGTCATAGCGACTCGCAAGGACGGCATCTGGATTTCCAACGGGATGACTGCTTCGCACCCATATACCAGGAAAAAAGGCGTATTGCATGTCGGTGTCTGAACCGTGGTTCGGTAGGCCCAAAGACATTCACCAAGCTTTTCGTCCCAATCCCGCTTATTCGAGGAGACGAACTTCTTGAGTAGCTTGATGATCGTTTTGTTAATGCTTCCGCCAAATCGTTAGCGGCGGGATTATAGGCAGTTGAAGCCACATTCTGAATTCGGTATTTATCGCAGAACCGATAGAATACTTGGCTTATGAATTGGGGACCGTTGTCGTGGATGATCCGCCTAGGGACACCAAATCGATGGATGACATAGTGCTTGATGAAGTTAACCACATTAGAGGTCTTGACTTCAGTTAATGGTATAACCTCCGCCCACTTTGAAAAGTAGTCTGTTATTGCAAGGATGACCGGTGACCTCTTGTCGAAGAGAGGCTAATTGGCCCTACGACGTCGATTCCCCCTGCTTCAAATGCCATGAAGCAACAGTCGGGTGGAGCAACTCCGAAGGCTGGTGTATGAAGTCTGCATGGATCTGGCATGCTTTACACCTTCGTGCATATTGGATGGCGTCGGCTATCATGGTTGGCCAATAGTATCCAAGTCTGTGCAACCTGTCCTTAAGTTTTGGACCTGGCTGATGAGCGCCGCAAATGCCATCGTGCGCTTCTTTAAGCGCTTCCTGTGCCTCTGAATGAGAAAGGCAACGGAGGAGAACACCGTCATATGAACGACGGTAAAGTGTCTTCAAAGTCGGATCGTAGTAGAACCGTAAAGACCTCGTCTGACGGACGCCGCTTCTTTAGGATCGTCTGGGAGCAGACCGTGCAAAGCATAGTCAATGAGAGGAAAGCGCCAATCTCTCGGCTCAAGATCCGTGGAGACAATATAGACTTCTCGAGTTCTTAGCATGTGCTTGGAGCATACAAGATGTCGAGTTGCGACCGTGAGGTGATACTCGGTGTCAGCTGGCAAGGCGAGTGTTGTTGCTAATGCAGCAAGAGCGTCCGCCTTGGTATTTTGAGATCGAGACACATGCCCGATATAGAAGCCTTCAAATAGGTTGGCCAATTCAACGGCTGTGTGATAATAAGGCACCAAGTCCTCATGGCGGACTTCGTATTCGCCTTTAACCTGATTGATGATCAGTTTTGAATCGCCATAAGCTTCGAGGTAGCGTACCCCCATTCCATGGGCGAGTTGAAGACCAATGAGCAGGGCATTATATTCTGCTACATTGTTGGAGCATGATTCTGTCAAAGAAAATGCTCTGGGAAGAACATGGTTCTGCGGGGAGATAAACACAACCCCCACTCCGGCAATAATCTTACTTTTAGGGCCCATTCGCGAAGCTCCATAAAAGAACATCTGCCACACTTCCTCTTCTGAGGTTGCATAAGACTCGAAGACTTCATCGGGGATATCTTCGTGAAGTTTTGAATGCTCCGGAACTGGATGAGCAGCCAAGAACTCTGCAAGGGCCTGGCCTTTAACCGCCTTCTGAGGCGTGAAGATCATGTCGTATTGAGACAATAAAAGTGCCCACTTAGCCAATCTTGAATTCAATGATCCTGGCTTCGTCATAAGAAGACGCAATGGGTTTACTCTGGAGATGGCATGTATGGTCTGGCCGATCAAATAATGTCGTGTCTTCTGAACAGCAAAGACGAGAGCTAAACACTCTTTCTCGATAGGGTTGTAGCGAGATTCTGCTCCTATGAGAGTTCTGCTCAGATAATAAATGGCCTGCTCGTGGCCATTGTCGTCCTTTTTAGTGAGGAGGGCACCGAGGGAGTAGTTCAGAGCTTTTACATAAAGCAAAAATGGTTTCCCTAATGTAGGGGCCACTAAGACTGGAGGCTTTGTGAGGTACCTCTTGATGTCTTCATAAGCTTCCTGGCAAGCTTGATCCCATACGAAGGAAGCACCCTTTTTCATGAGTCGGGTGAACGGTTGACAGCGGCCTGAGAGATTTGCGATGAATCTTCTAATATAAGCCAGTCTACCTTGCAAGCCTCGGAGCTCTTTGAGATTCCTCGGTGGATGCATGCTCTGAATGGCTTTGACTTCAGGCTTGATATTTAGACGGTGCATAGCGACCTGTGGATCAAGTCCGGGCATATCTTCATAGCTCCACGCGAAGACGTCTATATACTCTCTTACGAGTATTATCAATTCTTCCCTTTCTGTAAGTGATAGGCTTTCACTTATAAAGATGGGCTTAGGGTGGTCTTGATTACCCAAGTTGACCTGCATCACCTTGTCTTCAGTAGGTGGTTCGCGCGATTCGAATCGCTTTTCCCATTGAAGGTCTAATTGCTGGGCCCATGGTTCTTCGTCAGTGGCTTCTGCGGGCTCCACTTGACTGCTTGAGGTCATATTAGCAGTGAGGTTTTCGAACATTCCTCCTATACTGACATCTGAATCCCACTCGGAGGATGAGGCTGAATGTGATGGAACTGATCCATCGTCCTTGGCTTGAACCATTGCTGACGATGTGGGTGTAACATATCCCAACCCCCTGCGTGTACTATCATAGTAGTTTGCAGGCTTCCCTTTTGGCACAAAGTTACGCATCAAACTGGGCCTTCCTTTTTTGAAATTCAGGCTCATTCATGCTTCAAGTTATATCCCATTTTCTTCATAATGTGACGTGCCGGCTGCGCGTAATGGAAGAACTGTGGAGTATCTGAACCTGAACTTGAATCTGCAACCGTGGGTCCCCGTGGTTGGGTTCTACCGAAGATTATCGGTAACTGACCTTCTTTGGATGGCGGGATCACCAAGACGGCTCCTTCTGCGGATTCCATGGGCGTGCTGGCCTCACTCGGCTTATGTAAGGGCATGTGCAGAGAGCCATCTGCAATGGATCTAACCGACCCAATACTCGCAGGATAATCAAAAGAAATATTATCATTAATTACCCATTCACTTTCATCCTCTGAAGGAGTATTACATAGGGGATTATTGAGACATGCTATAATTGGTTCACCAATCAGAATGGCTGGCATGCCTGCTTCGGATTCTGAATCCGCCTCGTTGCCACTTTCATCATCGTCCGGTAATAGTTCTTTAGGTGTCCCACCGGCCTCTTGATACAGGAGAGCGTCAGTGAAGTAGTTTTCCACCCCTTTGAATGGTTGCTTTTCAGCAAAGACAGTTCGTACTGTCGTGTCATCTTCAACATATTTGAAGCATTGGTGCAGAGTGGAGGGAACGATCCAGTTGGCGTGGATCCATGGTCGTCCTAGCAGCAGGTTATATGATGTGTCAGCGTCAATGACATAGCATGTCACTTCTGACTTCATGCTCCCGATTCTGCAACGGAGTCGGATTTTCCCAAGTGGATGACTGCTCCCGGCGTTGAAACCGTATATTGTAGTAGTGGTTGCGGACAACCTGTACAGCGGTATGCCGAGAAAGTAGAGAAGCCTTTTGGGGATGATGCTGAGTGCGAACCCCAGATCGACTTGTATTCTTTCAATGCACGTTGAACCGATATATCCGGTGTAGTACCGAGGTCGATCGTGCTTGTTATCTTTGAGAAGCATATCTTCCGCCGTGAATGTAATAGCAGGCACCTTGAATTGTGTATGATGACACTCTGGGCAAGAAGACTGAACGTCGTTGTTAGGGACCTCAGGCATGCATGTCAGAAAGGATTCTGAATTGGTTAGCGCCTCCCTGAGTGCTTCTCCTGTCTCTTTAGAGAGATGAAGGAGCTCGTGTATAGTGATACGAGCTGGGATATTGGCCAACTGAGCCAATATGTCAAACCGAAAGGGCGTAACAAACCCCTGACCTGACGGTTTCTTCAACACCTGGTCGAACCGTACCTCCTTAGGCTTTTCTTTTTCCTTGGTTGGAATTGGAGTAGATGCTGACATTGGTACTGACGTTGTTTGCTATTGTATCTCGTCAGTAGACTTTTCATACTGCCTCAAGTATGATTTTCCGGATCGGGTGCCCGTCTGCTGAGGCATATCGGCTTGCGCCGTGCAAGCAAGCTTTTCCCCTTCTGAATCGCTGAGAGAAGCTGATGTAAAGTTCCCATCGTCTGGCAGGATGAAAATGACATTGCAAGATTTGCCCTTTGACTTGGGCTTCTTTGAATTCCACTGCACGTCTTGGACGAGGTCTGGGTGTATCCACATGACTTCTCCTGTCTCCAATGTTAAGGGAACAAGACCCTTATTGTTTTGAGTTGTTGCTGAAGGATGCTTGACTTCCAACTGTGGCGCAGGGGCTGGATAGGTCCCATCAGGAACTGTGACCTTTTTGGTACTGCCGAATTCGAGAGTCACCATATTGGCAGTGACTTTCTTCTGCTCCGTCTTTAATGTCAGAACCCCGGCATCGATCAGGGCTTGTATTCTGTCCTTGAGGACATAGCACTTGTCAGTAGGATGGTGGATCATCCTGTGGTAGAGGCAGTATTTAGGGTCGTTTGTGCGCCCTATCTCATTAGGACGCTGAGCATCTGGCAGTTTCATTTTGTTCCCTTTGTGGAGCAGATAGAATATCGTGACCACCTGATCGTCTTGAAGGAGTACTGCTTTGGAGGGAACTTAGGCTCCTGATTGTTGAAGCCGCTCTTCTTGGTCTTCGACTGCACGTCTCCGGATAACTCCACAGACATAGTCTCTTTGTCTTTAGCTTGAGAAGATTGCGGTAGGTCGCTACGCCCTTTGTTGTTCATCCCCCACTTGCCTCTAGGGGCGGATGGTTGGAACTTTTTAGCCGACTTCTCGGCTATCTCTGCTTGTTCGACCAATTCCTTCCAGGTGTGAGCTTTGACAGCCCCATGCGAACTTCCACTTGGTCTAAGAAGTTGTGTCTGCATGTTTGTAAGAGCATGGGTAATGGCATCCCTGCTGGGCACATCAAGGATAAGTTTCTGAACCGTTCAATGTAGTCACGGACAGATTCCCCTTCCTCTGCACAGTGGAAAGGAGCTTGTCCATAGTTACTTTGGTATCGTCCTCATAGAAACGAGAGAGGAACCGAGTTTTCAGATCGATCCAGGAGTTGATAGAGCCCAGGGGAAGATTTCGGAACCAGTCAAATGCCACCCCCTTCAAGGTGCCAATGAATAGCCTAGCCATAACGGCGTCATTGCTTATAACATTACCAGTCTGAGACCGAAAATAGTAGATGTGCTGATTTGACGAGCTCTTCCCATCATAGGTATGCAATGTTGGTGGTTTGAACTTCGGGGGATATGGCACCGAATCCCACTCCGGCGGATAAGGACGGACTGCCCCTACCTTCTTTAATTCATCCCTCTGAGTTAGGGATGTGATTTGAGCCTGGAGGCCCTTAAGGACTTCGGCGTCTAAGGAAGAACCCTCCTTGGATTTCTCCGGCTTGGGTTGCTCATTGCTGAAGTGTTCCTCCTCATCGTGATTGCTCCAGGCATCATTGTTATTCCGGTTACTGAGGAGTTGAGCAAGCATCTGTTGAATATTGTCCAAGGCTTCTTGCTGGGTTCTGGAAGTTTGCTCCTAAGCTTCCAAACGTCGACGAAGGTCGTCGTTAGCATTATCAGCCATATTGACTGATGCTTTATCTGTTCGCACCGAGCTAACTGTCGCCGAAGAGGCGTACCCACTATCTTCATCTTCTTCGTCCGATGATTGGAGTGATCTCCTGGGCTCTGGCGAGGCTAGGGCCGTCGAGGAAGAAGGCTGCTCGTAACTGTAGGGTATTGCCACCCTGGATCTAGTGTTTCGGAAGACACCTTCGTCATGCACCAAGACTTCGCCTAAGCCTGGGCTATAATCTGGATCTGGGGATTCTCGTCCTCTTCCGGTCATGTTGACGGATGCGGAGGCTGGATCTCGTGAGGTGCTCCTTTTGCGGTGTTTCCTCGGGGCCTGTACCGATAGCCGATCAAAAACTGACCGTCGCCTTGGAGGCGTGGCGGGGATTAGTCCCAGCCGGCAATGGACTGAGTGGAGTGTCACCAGCTGACATCCCACTTGTTGACAACAGGGGGAAGAGTTTTTTCTATCCGTCAACAATTTCCTCAAATCAGACCCGGTTGGGTCTCTGCAATCGAGCGCAAAGGCTCTTTTGGATCGCACATAGGACGATGTCCTGCTTCTTTTATCCCTGCAGATGGGATTAGTACTGAATAGTGCTTTGGTTCTAGCTTCGCCATCAGGCATGAGCTTAGTGCTTGACGCACTGGAAAGTGGAGCACGCTGTGGTGCTTTACCCGCTATGCTGCTGCGAAGGCAATTAGCCTTAGATGGTACTTTGGTTTCAGCTTCGCGGTTATGGACCCTGCGCGTACGCTGTGGTATAGTAGCTTCGCTCATGAGAACGAGACCGACGCGAGGCATTGCTGCTCTTAAATTGGACGACGGTATGATTGCCATCGTAACTTTATGATTAGAGCAGACAGGCATCCTGCCTTTTTCTTCGCGAGAGAGGCGCGGTTTAGGCGTAGCTACGCCTGAAGCTTCGGTTGGAGACTTCTGTTTAGGCTTCCATACCCGCCTTGGCAGAGGAGACTTAGGTTCGCAAGGAACCTGATTAGCCACACGCGAGGCTGAGGGTGTTGGCAGAATTCTGCTTCCGGTTTCTGCTTTGAAACCTTGGTCGTGAAAACCTTCCTATGCTTCCGTGCTCGAAGCATTGGGCTACCCCCAGAGAGGACTTTTTCAAATCTTCCTTGATCGAACTGAACCACCAAGTTCTCACAAGTAAAGGAATCAGACCGCGGACGTGCTTCCTTGTGGCGCCAAATAACCGCAGTAGGTTCGCAGAGAACCTTTTCTGTCCCCGCAGAGACTTTCCTTGAAGATTTAGCCAGAGGGGCTCTGGCTGCACCTGCTTTTCTGAATTCAGAGTTAGACCTGAAGGTCTATTCGTCGCATTGCGACACTTGATTCTCGGCAGTGGAGAATTTCTTCCCCAGCGGAGTCGCCATCTTATTTTCCATTATGTTCGCAAAGGGGAAAAACTTACAATAAAAAGGGTGAGGAGCTAAATTACAAGTATTCTTAAAAAGATTACAAGTAGATCTCCTCAGAGATTCTGGAGAAGTGTGCCGATAGGAGTCTGGTCAGCGCGCGACCACTTTGTCCCTTTGACGATGCGAGCGATGAGATTCCCTTCTCGCCTGGTTCGGGGAATCATAGAACAGAAGGTTGTTAGAACCCTCTTTCTGCTTCTCAAAATCGCCTTCAATTAGGAATTCCTTCTCGTCTGGTTCCGGAGATTCCTTGAGAGGAAGGACGATGTTAGGGTATCAACACCCTGGATAGAGAAAGTAATTCTCTAAAAGGTCTCTGAATTCGAGAACGCACGGTGCGTTATGAAGAAATCTCTGCTTGTGGAGTCCTCCTACGCATTGTCCTCTCCTTGTACCCTGATGGGCTATTTATAGGGAGAGCAAGGGTATAATCGTCCCTTGAAAATATGGAAACAGATTGAATCAGATCTGTTTGAATTCGGAAGGTAGCCTTGCTGCGAGGCTAGAATTGGCAGGTCGGTTGACCTTCTTGATCCTTTCCATATCGTAGGAGGATTTCCCCTGATCTTCTTACTCGTTTTAGAAGAGTCAAGAGATTGTGGCAATCAACTGCCAAATTTGATCTTTGATTTGATCTTGATTGGATTCGATCTGATTAGATCTGATCTCATCTGGAGATTTGATTGGTCAAAGGTTGACCATAGCAGACCAGCAGCGGCGATGCCCGCTTTGAACTCACAGCGGAGCTAGAGACATCTTTTGGCGAAGTCCGAAAGAAACCCTTTGGCAGAACTGGAAGTCCTCTGTGGCGAAGTTGCGAGTTGGCTTCCTGGCGAGGCTTCGGATGGCTTCGAGGCGAAGTCGAATGATATTAGCTTCTTAGGCGAGGCTATCCCTTTGGGCTCATGCGATTCTAAGTGCTAGCACCTTTAGACCTGCTGATGTCTGTTTAGAAACAATCCGGGTTCACTGTCTGCTTGCTGGATCAGTGGAGTCCAAGTTGCTTCCTTGTCCCTCGGAGATGGGTGAAAACTGGTCTTCAGCTCGTCTATCACTTGTCTTTTGTAAATGTCAACAAGTTTGGATATTGTTCGGACCAATAAGAATCTTGTCTTTTTTAAGTGTCAACAGCTAGATTAGGGCATGTAAATTACAAGTTTTTAAAGAACTTGTCTAATCTGGAATATATTCCTAAACTCAACTTGGAAGAAATTCGCAAGTGTGATTTGTGTTGAGGCCAAGTTGGCGAAAAATTCATTTCACTCAATAGATCGAAATACAGAACCTTTAGGGTTAATTCATAGCGATCTGTGTGACTTGAAGTTTATGCCAACTAGAGGCGGTAAAAAGTATTTTATTACTTTTATTGATGACTGTACAAGATACTGCTATGTGTATCTTTTAAACAGTAAGGATGAGACAATAAATATATTTATAACATATAAAGCCGAAGTTGAGAATCAACTCAACAAGAAAATCAAGATTTTAAAATCCAATAGAGGCGGAGAATATGAATCAAATGATTTTAGTGAGTTATGTGCTAAATTTGGTATAATCCATCAAACTATAGCACCATACACTCCTCAGCAAAATGGAATTGCTGAACGAAAGAACAGAACTTCGAAAGAGATGGTTAATTCCATGCTCGTAAGTTCTGGAGCTCCGCAGAATTTGTGGAGGGAAGCTCTATTAACTGCAAATTATATTCTAAATAGAGTACCCTACAAGAAACTTGTTCTTATACCATTTGAGTTATGGCATGGAAGGACACCTTCCTACCATTACCTTAAATGTGGGGGTGCCTTGCAAAGGTGCTAGCACCATTATCTAAAAAGACTAAGTTGAGAGCAAAAACTATGGACTGCATATTCATAGGCTATGCCTTGAATAGTAGTGCCTACAGATTTTTTGTTTATCAATCAGAAATACCAGATATTCATGTAAACATGATTATCGAATTTAGAGATGCTGTGTTCTTTGAAGACATCTTTCCATATAAACGGGAAACAGATAAGACTTCTGGGGAAAAAACACACGAGATGGTCCACGGACTAAGTTCAAGAGGAAAAACTAGTTATGATTGACTCAGCAAGTAAGCACTTGGGAGCTTGACTCCAATCCATTCCTAAGGTGCACATAAGTGCTTTTCTACAAGTGGATTAAGGATAAGCTTAACGCTTTTAATGATGCATATATCTTGTTACTAAACAAGTAGAGCAGAGTAGACTACTCTTAATAGGACGATCACCTATGTGAGTATAGAGTTGGGTCGGCTCTTGACCGACCATGAGTCGCCAAGCCTTTCAGCGTCCATTATCCACAGGCAAACTTGACCGACCATGAGTCGCCAAGCCTTTCAGCTGTGGTGTCAGAAGTGAATCTGACAACCAACAATAAGGATTGGTGGGTAGACACTGGGGCTACTCGGCACATCTGCTCTGAGAAATTATTATTCTCTGAATATCAAATACTAGAGCAAGATGAGCAACTATTCATGGGAAACTCAGCCATCTCAAAGGTTGAAGGAAAAGGCAAGGTCATCCTGAAGTGGACATCTGGAAAAGAGCTTACTCTGAACGAGGTGCTACATGTTCCAGATATCCGCAAGAATTTGATCTCCAGATCAATACTTAGTAAGAAAGGATTTAGAATGGTTTTTGAATCAGATAAATTTGTACTTACTAAGGGAGGGATGTATGTGGGAAAGGGTTATCTTGTTGATGGACTTTTTAAAGCCAATGTTGCAGTGGTGATAAAAGTCTGTGTATTTGTACCCGAAGCTTATAAATAAAGAAAATCTTCTGTTTATTTGCTTGAGTCTCCTAATTTGTGGCATGCTAGATTAGGGCATGTAAATTACAAGTCTTAAAGAACTTGTCTAATCTGGGATATATTCCTAAACTCAACTTGGAAGAAATTCGCAAGTGTGAGATTTGTGTTGAGGCCAAGTTGGCGAAAAATTCATTTCACTCAATAGATCGAAATACAGAACCTTTAGGGTTAATTCATAGCGATCTGTGTGACTTGAGTTTATGCCAACTAGAGGCGGTAAAAAGTATTTTATTACTTTTATTGATGACTGTATAAGATACTGTTATGTGTATCTTTTAAACAGTAAGGATGAGGCAATAAATATGTTTATAACATATAAAGCCGAAGTTGAGAATTAACTCAATAAGAAAATCAAGATTCTAAAATCTGATAGAGGCGGAGAATATGAATCAAATGATTTTAGTGAGTTATGTGCTAAATTTGGTATAATCCATCAAACTACAGCACCATACACTCCTCAGCAAAATGGAATTGCTGAACGAAAGAACAGAACTTCGAAAGAGATGGTTAATTCCATGCTCGTAAGTTCTGGAGCTCCGCAAAACTTGTGGGGAGAAGCTCTATTAACTGCAAATTATATTCTAAATAGAGTACCCCACAAGAAACTTGGTCTTATACCATTTGAGTTATGGCATGGAAGGACACCTTCCTACCATTACCTCAAAATGTGGGGGTGCCTTACAAAGGTGCTAGCACCATTATCTAAAATAACTAAGTTGGGAGCAAAAACTATGAACTGCATATTCATAGGCTATGCCTTGAATAGTAGTACCTATAGATTTCTGGTTTATAAATCAGAAATACCAGATATTCATGTAAACATGATTATCGAATTTAGAGATGCTGTGTTCTTTGAAGACATCTTTTCATATAAACGGGAAACAGATAAGACTTCTGGGAAAAGAATACACGAGATGGCGTTCAGGGATGAAAGCCCCGAGGAACCAATTATTAATGCGATAATTGAACCAAGAAGAAGTCAGAGATCTAGAATCTCAAAATCTTTTGGTCCAGATTTCATAGCATACGCTATTGAAAGCGAGCTTCAAACATTTAAAGAGGCTATGTCAAACCCCAGAAGCACAAAATGTTATATACAATGGTAAGTCTAGACATATTCATCGTAGACATAATACCGTGAAGTAGTTGCTCTCAAATGGAATTATCTCTATTGACTTTGTATCGTCAAAGGATAATTTAGCGGATCCGCTTACTAAAGGTTTAAGTGGAGAGCGTATAAACTGCGCATCGAGGGGAATGGGTCTAAAAGCCTAACCATACCGAGTCAGCTTAATGGAAAGCTCACTTAGCGACTGGAGATCCCACGGACTAAGTTCAAGAGGAAAAACTAGTTATGATTGACTCAGCAAGTAAGCACTTGGGAGCTTGACTCCAATCCATTCCTAAGGTGCACATAAGTGCTTTTCTACAAGTTGATTAAGTATAAGCTTAACGCTTTTAATGATGCATATATCTTGTTACTAAACAAGTAGAGTAGAGTAGACTACTCTTAATAGGACGATCACCTATGTGAGTATAGAGTTGGGTCGGCTCTTTGAGAATTTCTATGGAGGCTGTTATTCCCTAAAGATACTCTCTGAAACTAAGAATGTCCAGGGCCAAAACGGACACAACTGAGAACCAAAGTTGATTTGGAAAGTCACTGTGTGAAGCTTGTTGACTTGGCTTACACTAACGGCTAACAGTTCAAGACCTAGTTCACTGATTAGCCAGTAAGTCCGATAAAACTTTCGCTATGGAAGGTTCAAGACCTAGTTCACCTATCCTGATGCAGTTTCTTTTCTAAAGTACCTTTCACAATAGAGTCAGTCTCTTTGTGTGTCATTTCCTTGAATCTCCATTCATTGTGGGGGATTGTTGGAATTGAAGAATATAAAAGTGAATCTTTGAGCTGAATTATGGCAAAATACGTTGATCGAATCAATTGGATGATGGATGTAGTGTGTTCTCCTTCCATGGGGATGAACGTGGTATATTCACATGTTCAATTCGACTTCGAATGAATGAGATATTCAAGTTTAAAGATTGCCTAATTCAAAACCAAAATGGGACTAAAGGTAGCTAAAAGCATTTAGTCCCACATTGGCCATGGGATGGAAGTTCGTTGTGTATAAATAGAGAAAATTGAGAACAAAGGGCGTGCCCTTTGGGAACTTGGAGTTTCCGCGCGCGATGGGAGGGAACTATGCCCGCACATGCGCGCGGCGCCGCCGCTAGCGGCGGCTGGCCGGCGCGGGCTCAGGCTCGGGACCGGTGCCGGGCGCGGGCTCGGGACCGGGTCTGGGTCCGGGTCTGGGTCTGGGTTCGGGTTCGGGTTCGGGTTCCCTACCCGGCCTGGTTCTTTTTGAATCGGGTCTACGGGTATGGGTTGCGAGCATACCGCTCCGCTACCCGAACTGGACCCGCTCCGCTATCCAGATCCGAACCGACCCGCCAACGGACCCGCTCCAAGACTGTTGGAATGCCAACAGTTGCGACTATTGGACTGCCAACAGTGGTGACTGTTGGGTGCGTCAGTTGGGCAGCCAACAGTTGTGACTGTTGGGTCGAAAGGTTGCAACCTTTCGTTGGGTTCGGACCCGTTGGCCCCTCCTGGAGCGCTATAAATAGCGCTCCGGATTCTCAATTGAAAACACACCAACACTAACAACAGCGAGAAATATATCTCTCCTAGTTCTGAAGCTACTTCCAGCGAGAAGTGGGAAATCTGTAACTCGGTTTCCGAAGCGACTTCCAAAGAAGATTCTGCAAAAATTCGTTCTGAAAGAGGGCTCAGAAAATTCAACAGATTCTTTTATAGAATTGTTATCTGAATCTGGGACTTCTGAAGAAGAATATTCTTCAACCTTCCTTCGTCCTCAACAGTGGGTGCTACTCCAAAGTAAAGGCAAATATTCATTCGAAATTTGTCCTTGTCCCGCTGCTTCAACGATCCTGTGAAGGTACAGGTTGACTACGGTTCGACCTACGGTGATTTGGTAGTGCTATCCAAATACCGTGAATGAGTGTTGTATCTTGGAAGACCAGCGTCCATTATCCCGTTAGCACCGGTGCGGGGGATGTAATTGTCTTAAGGAGATTCGCTCTAAGCGTACCTCACTCCAAATACTGTATAAGTGAATTAAGTTCTTTATACATGGGATATACTTTACAGTATATCGAGACTGATTTAGATTCAGTCTAATTGGTGTTTAACCAAGGAAGGAAATTAAAAGGTGGTTCTTAAATTAAGGAACATTCTATTGAACGGAAAACCTCCCACCTGATATTTGCCGACCTGGCCAATTAGATTGTTGATATTTCAGTGATCTTGAATAGTTGTCAGATTGATTCCTGTTAAGCAGAATAACAACAATCTTAAGACAATTAATATTAAAGTTTCTTACTTCTGTTCTGCTTAAACTTGCAGAAAATGTCCGAAACTAATCAATAGTAGTACTAGTAAGGCATCAAACATGCAGCTACAAGCTTTGATGCCACTCCACTTCCTAACCCGAAGCCGGAGAAGCCAGGAAAATTTGACGGCACAGAATTCAAGAGGTGGCAACAGAAGATGCTCTTCTACTTGACCACTCTTCATCTGGCCAGATTCCTGCAAGAAGATCCACTAGAGCCTGCAACTGATGCATTGACTCAATGTGACTTCCTTTGCCGAAATTATATTTTAAATGGACTGGATGACTCTTTTTACAATGTCTACAGTCCTATCACAACGGCAAAGAAGTTATGGGCCAGTCTTGACAAGAAGTACAAGACTGAAGATGCTGGTACCAAGAAGTTCGTCGTAGGACGATTTCTGGAGTACAAAATGGTGGACAGCAAGACTGTAATCAGTCAGGTGCAAGAGTTCCAACTTATCTTGCACAAGATAGAAGCCGAATGTATGATTCTTCCTGAAACTTTTCAGGTGGCTAGTATCGTGGAGAAACTCCCACCTGCGTGGAGAGATTTCAAGAACTACCTGAAGCACAAGCAAAAGGAGTTGAAGTTGGAAGATCTCATTGTGAGGCTTCGAATCGAGGAGGACAACAGAAAGTCCGAGAAAAGGATCAGTAAGAACTCCTACGAAGCAAAAGCCAATGTGATCGAAGACTCAAAGGGGAAAGCGTCTACTTCCAAAGGCTTAAAGCGGAAGAAGGTTTAAAGCGGAAGAAAACTTCCCAGGAGTACAAAGGCAAGGTCCAAGAAGTCAAGAACATGCGCTTCAAGGGAACTTGCTACATCTGCAACAAAGAGGGGCATAAAGCGAATGAATATCGCAGCCGTCCCAAAAAGAACAAAAAGAGCCATCCACCGGTAAACTTGACCGACCATGAGTCGCCAAGCCTTTCAGCTGTGGTGTGAGAAGTGAATCTGACAACCAACAATAAGAATTGGTGGGTAGACACTGGGGCTACTCGGCACATCTGCTCTGAGAAATTGTTATTTTCTGAATATCAAATACTTGAGCAAGATGAGCAACTATTCATGGGAACTCAGCCATCTCAAAGGTTGAAGGAAAAAGCAAGATCATCCTGAAGTGGGCATCTGGAAAAGAGCTTACTCTGAACGAGGTGCTACATGTTCTAGATATCCGCAAGAATTTGATCTCCAGATCAATACTTAGTAAGAAAGGATTTAGAATGATTTTTGAATCAGATAAATTTGTACTTACTAAGGGAGGGATGTATGTGGGAAAGGGTTATCTTGTTGATGGACTTTTTAAGTCAATGTTGCAGTGGTAGATAAAAAGTCTGTGTATTTGTACCCGAAGCTTATAAATAAAGGAAAATCTTCTGTTTATTTGCTTGAGTCTCCTAATTTGTGGCATGCTAGATTAGGGCATGTAAATTACAAGTCTTTAAAGAACTTGTCTAATCTGGGATATATTCCTAAACTCAACTTGGAAGAAATTCGCAAGTGTGATTTGTGTTGAGGCCAAGTTGGCGAAAAATTCATTTCACTCAATAGATCGAAATACAAAACCTTTAGGGTCAATTCATAGCGATCTGTGTGACTTGAAGTTTATGCCAATTAGAGGCGGTAAAAAGTATTTTATTACTTTTATTGATGACTGTACAAGATACTGTTATGTGTATCTTTTAAACAGTAAGGATGAGGCAATAAATATGTTTATAACATATAAATCCGAAGTTGAGAATCAACTCAACAAGAAAATCAAGATTCTAAAATCCAATAGAGGCGGAGAATATGAATCAAATGATTTTAGTGAGTTATGTGCTAAATTTGGTATAATCCATCAAACTACAGCACCATACACTCCTCAGCAAAATGGAATTGCTGAACGAAAGAACAGAACTTTGAAAGAGATGGTTAATTCCATGCTCGTAAGTTCTGGAGCTCCGCAGAACTTATGGGGGGAAGCTCTATTAACTGCAAATTATATTCTAAATAGAGTACCCCACAAGAAACTTGGTCTTATACCATTTGAGTTATGGCATGGAAGGACACCTTCCTACCATTACCTCAAAATGTGGGGGTGCCTTGCAAAGGTGCTAGCACCATTATCTAAAAAGACTAAGTTGGGAGAAAAAACTATGGACTGCATATTCATAGGCTATGCCTTGAATAGTTGTGCCTACAGATTTCTGGTTTATAAATCAGAAATACCAGGTATTCATGTAAACATGATTATCGAATTTAGAGATGCTGTGTTCTTTGAAGACATCTTTCCATATAAACGGAAACAGATAAGACTTCTGGGAAAAGAACACACAAAATGGCATTCAGGGACGAAAGCCCCGAGGAACCAATTATTAATGCGAAAATTAAACCAAGAAGAAGTCAGAGATCTAGAATCTCAAAACCTTTTGGTCCAGATTTCATAGCATACGCTATTGAAAGCGAGCCTCAAACATTTAAAGAGGCTATGTCAAACCCCAGAAGCACAAAATGTTATATACAACGGTAAGTCTAGACATATTCATCGTAGACATAATACCGTGAAGCAGTTGCTCTCAAATGGAATTATCTCTATTGACTTTGTATCGTCAAAGGATAATTTAGCGGATCCGCATACTAAAGGTTTAAGTGGAGAGCGTATAAACTGCGCATCGAGGGGAATGGGTCTAAAAGCCTAACCATACCGAGTCAGCTTAATGGAAACCTCACTTAGCGACTGGAGATCCCACGGACTAAGTTCAAGAGGAAAAACTAGTTATGATTGACTCAGCAAGTAAGCACTTGGGAGCTTGACTCCAATCCATTCCCTAAGGTGCACATAAGTGCTTTTCTACAAGTGGATTAAGGATAAGCTTAACGCTTTTAATGATGCATATATCTTGTTACTAAACAAGTGGAGTAGAGTAGATTACTCTTAATAGGACGATCACCTATGTGAGTATAGAGTTGGGTCGGCTCTTTGGGAATTTCTATGGAGGCTGTTATTCCCTAAAGATACTCTCTGAAACTAAGAATGTCCAGGGTCAAAACGGACACAACCGAGAACCAAAGTTGATTTGGAAAGTCACTGTGTGAAGCTTGTTGATTTGGCTTACACTAACGGCTAACAGTTCAAGACCTAGTTCACTGATTAGCCAGTAAGTCCGATAAAGCTTTCGCTATGGAAGGTTCAAGACCTATTTCACCTATCTTGATGCAGTTTCTTTTCTAAAGTACCTTTCACAATAGAGTCAGTCTCTTTGTGTATCATTTCCTTGAATCTCCATTCATTGTGGGGGATTGTTGGAATTGAAGAATATAAAAGCAAATCTTTGAGCTGAATTATGGCAAGATCCGTTGATCGAATCAATTGGATGATGGTTGGAGTGTGTTCTCTTTCCATTGGGGATGAACGTGGTATATTCACATGTTCAATTCCGACTTCGAATGAATGAGATATTCAAGTCTAAAGATTGCCTAATTCAAAGCCAAAATGGGACTAAAGGTAGCTAAAAGCATTTAGTCCCACATTGGTCATGGTATGGAAGTTCGTGGTGTATAAATAGAGAAAATTGAGAACAAAGGGCGTGCCCTTTGGGTACTTGGAGTTTTCGCGCGTGATTCGGAGGGAACTATGCCCGCACATGCGCGCGCGCGCGCCGCCGCTGGCGGCGCCGGCGCCGGGCGCGGGACCGGGTCCGGGTCTGGGTTCGGGTTCCCTACCCGGCCTGGTTCTTTTGAATCGGGTCTGCGGTTATGGGTTGCGAGCATACCGCTCCGCTACCCGAACTGGACCCGCTCCGCTATTCGGATCCGAACCGACCCGCCAACGGACCCGCTCCAAGACTGTTGGAATGCCCACAGTTGCGACTGTTGGACTGCCAACAGTGGTGACTGTTGGTGCGTCAGTTGGGCAGCCAACAGTTGTGACTGTTAGGTCGAAAGTTTCAACCTTTCGTTGGGTTCGGACCCGTTGGCCCCTCTTGGAGCGCTATAAATAGCGCTCCGGATTCTCAATTGAAAACACACCAACATCAACAACAGCGAGAAATATATCTCTCATTCTCTCTCAGAGTTCTGAAGCAAGTTCTGAACTGGCAGTGGAGTTCTGAAGCTACTTCCAGCGAGAAGTGGGAAATCCGTAACTCGGTTTCCGAAGCGACTTCCAAAGAAGATTCTGCAAAAATTCGTTCTGAAAGAGGGCTCAGAAAATTCAACAGATTCTTTTTATAGAATTGTTGTCTGAATCTGGGACTTCTGAAGAAGAATATTCTTCAACCTTCCTTCGTCCTCAACAGTGGGTGCTACTCCAAAGTAAAGGCAAATATTCATTCGAAATTTGTCCTTGTCCCGCTGCTTCAACGATCCTGTGAAGGTACTGGTTGACTATGGTTCGACCGTACGGTGATTTGGTAGTGCTATCCAAATACCGTGAAGGAGTGTTGTATCTTGGGAGACCAGCGTCCATTATCCCGTTAGCACCGGTGCGGGGGACATAATTGTCTTAAGGAGATCGCTCTAAGCGTAACTCAATCTAAATACTGTATAAGTGAATTAAGTTATTTATACAGGGGATATACTTTACAGTATATCGAGACTGATTTAGATTCAGTCTAATTGGTGTTTAACCAAGGAAGGAAATTGAAAGGTGGTTCTTAATTTAAGGAACGTTCTATTGAACGGAAAACCTCCCACCAGATATTTGCCGACCTGACCAATTAGATTGTTGATATTTCAGTGATCTTGAATAGTTGTCAGATTGATTCCTGTTAAGCAGAATAACAACAAATTATACCTCGCCTACCATAACAAAGTTTTGGCTCCGCCACTGCTTGAAGGCGGTGTTTTGAGATTCTTTATATTGAGGGGAGTTTTCTGAGAAAATCATGAAAGTTTAGATGGGTATCAAGAAAATTAATTGGTAATTAATGTGGTTCTTAAAATGAGAAGAGGAAACTTAAAATAAAAAAGGCTTGTTATACCATGAATATTCTACTATATTATATCGCTACAGTAATATTAACACATGGGAACCTCGCTCATCAGTCTAATATAGTATAATATAGATTACAACATTACTAGTAAATCTTTACTATTTAACTGAGAAAAAATGGGCTCGTAACCTTTTTGTGTTGTAAGTATGCCCTTCTCTATACAAAAGATGTTGTAGCTAGTTCCTTTAATTAGAAGGGTTTAGAAGGAAAAAAACACTCTTTTCCAAATTAGAAG
>JAVJIF010022669.1:0-47557 GCA_038442645.1 Agave tequilana
GTAAATTGACCCCCCAAATTACCTTAAGCACCCTTATATTCTACACATCCAATTTAAGTGTAAAAATTCAGTTATACCCTCCAATTTGAAATTAATTTCCCCCTTTTTCCGATCTCAAACCCCAGTTTGAAACCAATCACTTGAAGCAATTAACATTCAACAACCATTAACAATTGTTCAGGTTAATGATAACCATAGTGTTATCCTATCATCATCAAATTCCCACTTAGTACTTAAGATTGTTGTTGATGCAAAGATTCATATCTTGAACCAACTCTTGTCGCTTGAGTTGCTGCACATCATACTTTATAAACTCAAGATTGTTGTTGATGCAAGGATCAATAAAAAGGTTGAACTAGAGAATTAGAACAAATTAAAGATGTTTTCATATTCTAACATCTTCTAGAGTTCAGAGAGTAGTGTGTTAATATACATATTTGACGATTACCTTGTTCCCTCATGCTGTGAGCATCTCAGGCTCTATATTTATAGGAATATGTTAAGAACACAAACTGGACCTGTTGTTAGTTCCGACAACTAATCAATATCACCGATCTAATTGGCCAGGTCAGTAAATATCATGTGAGAGGTTTTTCCTTCAATAGTATGTTCTTTAATTACATAAGCAATTTTCAATTCCTTCATTAATTAAACACCAATTAGACTGGATTAGTCAGTCTGAATATATAGTTAAATAAATTCACAGTAATAATTAAATGAACAAATATTCCAGCATAACTCCTGTAAAAAGAACATTAGTTCAATAATACAATATATGGAGTGTGGTACGCATATAACGAATCTCCTTAAGACAATCATGTCTCCCGCTACGGTGCTAACGGGTTACTGGATGCTGGTCTTTCAAGATACAATACTCTTTCATGATATTTGGATAGCACTACTATAGAGAAATATTCATTGTAAGAGAAGGGAGGGAGAGAGAAGAATTTCTTTCTTAAGAAGGCACAGATTCACACAAATATTTGAATTTCTACTTTTCTTCTTCAGCGTGTAGAATAATTTTGTTGTTCCGTGTGTTTTAGAAAGACTGAGAGGAGCGCTACTTATAGCGTTGGGAAGTCCGTTGAGGAGCAGGAGCAGTTGTGACGGTTCTTATCCGAACCTGAACCATTGCAACAGTTCTGTGAACTGTTCTAATAGCCCGGTCCAAAAAGAATCGGGCCCAACCCGCACCCGCACCCGAGCACCAGCACCAGCGCTGGCACGCGTGCGGGTATGATTTCCCCCAAACGTGCACGAAAACCCCAAGTACCCAAAGGGCACACCCTTTATTCCCATCATTTTATATTTAAATACCTCAACTTTCCGCACCATATTCAATGCGGGACAAAATGATTTTAGCTTCTTTTAATCACCTTTAGCTTTTTGAATTAGGCCAATTTCTATCATAAATATCTCATTTATTCAGAAATGAATTGAATATGTGAATATACCACGTTCATCCCCAATGGTAGGAGAATACATGCTAACTATTATCCGTGTGATTTTATCAACAAATCACGTCTCAATTCAACTCAAAGATTCACTTAAAATTCTTTATTTCCCAACAATCTCCCACAATGAATGGAGAATCAAGAAATTGACGCACAATGAAACTGACTCTATAATGAAAAATACTGTAGGAAAGAAACTGCATCAGGATAGGTGAACTAAGTCTTGAACATTTCATAGTGAAAGGCTTATCGGACTTACTAGCCAATCAGTGAACTAAGTCTTGAATGGTCAGCCATTTGTATAAGCCATATCAACAGGCCTCACACAGTAACTTTTCAAAATCAATTTTAATTCTCGGTTATGTCCATTTTGACCTTGGACATTTTTAGTTTCAGATAGTATCTTTAGGAATCACAGCCTCCATAGAGATTCCCGAAGAGCCGACCCAGCTCTATGCTCACATAGGTGATCGTCCCAATAAAAATAGTCTACTCTACCCCCACTTGTTTTGACAACA
The DNA here is from genome assembly GCA_038442645.1 of Agave tequilana. Lineage (NCBI taxonomy): Eukaryota > Viridiplantae > Streptophyta > Magnoliopsida > Asparagales > Asparagaceae > Agave > Agave tequilana. The sequence continues at coordinate 1,973 of JAVJIF010022669.1, forward strand.
AGATATATGCATCATTAAAAGTGTCTAGCTTATCTAAAATCCACTTGTACAAAGAATTTGGGTGCACCATAGAAATAGGTGGAGTCAAGCTCCTAAGTGCTTACTTGCATAGTCAATCATAAATATTTTTCCTTTTGAACTTAGTTTGTGGGAATCTCCAGTCGCTACGTGAGATTTTTATTAAGATGACTCGGTAAGTGTAACGCCCCGATCCTATAGATACGGAGACGTTATGGCGACGCATATACGCGAGGAAAATACCCCACGTATACACGCTAAGCCTCAATTGTAACCTGAACAAGCTATAAATCAGAACTAAAATAATCATCGATCACTGCAATAATACATATAGTCAACCACACATGATATCATATAAATCAAGAGCTAGAATAGTGACTGGAATAGAACTGAGCTGATATGACAAGAATCAGGAAGTAATATGAAAGCTAAAAAGATAAGAGTACCAGAATAGAATAGGAAGAAGCTTCAGCTATTCGCGAAGCATACGGCCTTAACGAACACCTGCACAAAGGAAACCAACCGTCCAATAGCTGGACGTGCAAACCCAGGGTCGTCAGAACGCGACCATAATGAGTGTGTGTGTAAAGGGGAAACAGCTCGTGCAGAAGAACAATGTGCATAAATAATAATAAGAACAACTGCAAATATAAGACTAAATAACACAATAAATAACTGAACAGTAACACATATGATAAAAACATGAATACAGGTAGCAGACAAATGGCACAACTGTAAATATGCAATCAATGTCAAGGCGTGTAATCTATCACATGTCACTAGGTTGGTATCCAAGTCTGGTCATAAGTCTGGTCCTGGTTACAATCATGGGTCTAACATAGTGATATATAAATATACAATCAGGTGATTACGGTCAGTCACAAAGTATCAACAGTTTTTTTTAATTATGTCAGCGAACACCAATTGCCACCTGTAATAGACGCATACTACGCCTACTACATGTGTCAATCAGGGTCCTAAGTTATTGAAATTAGTGGAAGAGACATTGTCCATGCTTTAGGTGGGTTCCGTACATACCCGGAACCACGGCCCAATCACCTGGCGCTGAACCAGGTCCTACCTAGCATGGACAATGTCTCTTCCACTAATTTCAATAACTTAGGACCCTGATTGACACATGTAGTAGGCGTAGTATGGGATGCGTCTATTACAGGTGGCAATTGGTGTTTGCTGACATAATTAATAATAAACTGTTGATACTTTGTGACTGACCGTAATCACCTGATTGTATATTTATATCACTATGTTAGACCCATGATTGTAACCAGGACCAGACTTATGACCAGACTTGGATACCAACCTAGTGACATGTGATAGATTACACGCCTTGACATTGATTGCATATTTACAGTTGTGCCATTTGTCTGCTACCTGTATTCATGTTTTTATCATATGTGTTACTGTTCAGTTATTTATTGTGTTATTTAGTCTTATATTTGCAGTTGTTCTTATTATTATTTATGCACATTGTTCTTCTGCACGAGCTGTTTCCCCTTTACACACACACTCATTATGGTCGCGTTCTGACGACCCTGGGTTTGCACGTCCAGCTATTAGACGGTTGGTTTCCTTTGTGCAGGTGTTCGTTGAGGCCGTATGCTTCGCGAATAGCTTGAGCTTCTTCCTATTCTATTCTGGTACTCTTATCTTTTTAGCTTTCATATTACTTCCTGATTCTTGTCATATCAGCTCAGTTCTTATTCCAGTCACTATTCTAGCTCTTGATTCATATGATATCATGTGTGGTTGACTATATGTATTATTGCAGTGATCGATGATTATTTTAGTTCTGATTTATAGCTTGTTCAGGTTACAATTGAGGCTTAGCGTGTATACGTGGGGTATTTTCCTCGCGTATATGCGTCGCCATAACATCTCCGTATCTATAGGATCGGGGCGTTACAGAGTGGTATCAGAGCCAGGTTTAACCATAACGAATGTAAATCCAATATCATCTATAACACAAGTTCAGTCCAACTCTGAATAAGTTCATGCATCAATCCAATCGTCATAATCTTTTAGTAAAGAAAGATCACATCCAATATATCCTCGATCAACTACAATAAAGCATAGTTACTACTGTTACTTAACATCAACACATATCATCTAATGAATCTCAATTGCCAACAACGTCAATCTCATCTCAAAACAAGTCAGGCTCTAATATAAGGAACATAGATTCTGGATAACCTCTAACTCAATATCAATCTAAGACACAGCTCAACTAATCCAGTCATATCTGATATGTCCCCATATACTGCAATATAGAATAGCTACTACTGACACTTAACATCAATGACATATAATCAACAAATATCATAAACTCAACTACAGATCCAAGTCATCACAACCAACTCATATTCCAATGGTTACTTGATCCTCTAATACCAATACACATCGAGTAATCAGATGCAATAGTTATTGTTCCAACATATGTCCATCATCAGTACTAGTCTACTCACTCTGACATCTATATCTGATTCATAAGACTTCACAATTCCCTCTTCTATAAGTATCAATTATGATGTCCCAACACACGGTACCACAACATCATATACATGCATCCAAATTCCATCATGATATCTTGATACTAGGTACCATAACATGTACATGCATATAAGTTCTATTGATCAAGTCATTCCATCCAATATCCATCTCTCAAAGTCATGAACACCATCTATACTCATAACACAACTCATAGGTAAGGTCAACCATCCATCAGGTGTCTATACAAAACAATCAGAACCAACTTAATCGACTGGAGAGGTAGTCCAAGTCGACTAGGGGCAAGGAAAGTCGACTGTACAGGTAAACCAAGTCGACTGATACAGATACAAGATGTTACACACTTCCAGGTCACATAATTAGTCGACTAGGGGTCTGGATATAGTCGACTAATATATGGATTAGTCGACTAATAGATATGGGTAAGTCGACGAGCCTCCTGCCAGAACAGAGGACAGAGGCACTACAACGCCTAATCTCCCACACAATAAAATATGTATAAGTCTCCTCTCTCGCACACATCAACATACACAATGCCCCTATTATTCTATGTACACAATTGAATCAAAATAGAATCAATACATATAAAGAAACGGAACCGAAAGGAGTAAACACTCACATTGGGGAATCTGCACGTTACCGGGCGAGTCGCCGTTACGGTCGTCGTGGCGCCGCTCTTCGCTGTCGGACTGCATAGGACGGTAGCCAGGGTCCTGGGGAAGACCTGGCTGCAATCTGGAGGTCTCGCGCTCGCCGGAAGGGCCTGAAATCACTGCTCGCTCGCTGCCTGTGCTGCTGGTCTGGTTCTGGATCTGCTGTGCGCGTCGCCGGGCGAGTCGCTGCCGCGGTCGCTGTGGTGTCGTTCCTTGCTAACGGACTGCATGGGAGGGTGGCCAAGACACTGGAGAAGGTCACCGTGCTGGTCTCCGGCGACGGCTGGCGTGGATCGGGAGAACTCGCCGCTCGCCTAAACTTGCGCAGATCTGGACAGCCTGCAGATTTGGGCTGTTGATGGCTGTCCAGATTCGCTGTTCGCTGAATCTGGAATACCGTGAACGCTGGATCTGCTACAGGTGGCTGGGCTGCTGTCCTTGTTGTTGTTGCTGGTCGCGTAGCCAAGGAGCAGGGCTGGAGGGGGGTCCGGCCTGAGGTGGAGAGGTGCACGGCCAGAACTGGTCTGATCTGCAGGGGCGCCACTGCTGCTGTCCCGCTGCTATTGTGGCTGCGCTGCCTGTGAACCAGGCTGCGGCCTGGTCTGCAGCGCCAACAGGAGAGGAGGAGCACGGTGGGGTGCTGCCGAGGAGGGGCTGCTCGCTGCTGCTGGAGGGGCGGCCTGCTGGATGGTCGTCGAAGAGAGGCGCAGTAAGGGGAAAGATCTGCTGGAGGCTGCAGATCTGGAACCTCTCGCTGCCCTGCTGCTGTTGAGGGACCTGCAGCTCGGATCTGGGAGGAGAGGGGCAGTTGCAAGGGGGTTGTTCGGCCTAAGCGCGGCAGGCCATGGCGACGAGGGGCGGCTGTGGTAGCCGGGTGCTCGGCCTGGATGCGCGGGTGGGGGAGGAGGCCAAAGGGGATCCGGGGTGTGCGGCTTGCTGGTGCTTGCACAAGGAGCAGAAGGAAGGCCTGGGGTGTGGTGTTGTTGTGTTGACGGCTGGAAGAAGAGGAGATAGATCTAGGTTAAGAATATGTTAGGGTTTAGGGAAAGAGATATTATATAGGGTTACATAATGGGTTAGTGGATTTGGGTCTAGGCAAATGGTTAGGATCCAAATAAGTAAATAGGTATTGGGTATGTGTTATTGGGTTAACAAATAACTGGTTGGATGGGCAATGGATGAACGGGTATGCTAATGGGTAGGATCCAAACGGTTAAATAGGGATAGGGTGAGAAGCTAAACAAGGAGACACCATCACCACCACCAAGATTAGTATTAACACAAATGCCAACATCAAATTAAATGCCCAAAATAATATAACACTAATAATAAATAATGATACACTAAAATAGAATCAACAATAATAATAATGGAAGAATAATTTGTCATATATTATCCAAAAATAATTTTGCATACTCAACAATAATAATCAAGAGAGAAATAAATTAACTTGATTAATTAAAATAATCGGTAAATCAAAATAAATACTTGTGAAAAATTAAAATACAGTATTATTAGATTAGGGGTATTACAGTAAGGCTAGGCTTAGCCCCATTCCCCTTGATGCACAGCTTATACCCTCTCCACTTAAACTTTTGGTAAACAGATCCGCTAAGATTATCATTTGACGATACAAAGTCAATAGAGATAATTTCATTTAAGAGCAACTGTTTAATAGTGTTATATCTACGACGAATGTGTCTAAACTTACCGTTATATATAAAGCTTTGTGCCCTAGATATCGCTACTTTGATGTCACAGTAAATACGTATGGCGGGCACTAGCTTAGATCACCAGTTTTCTTCTTCTCCGGCCTTATCCAAGGCTATAATTTTAATTCCATTGTGGAACGGGTAATACATATTTGTTTGGAAGATTTTCAATATACCCCTGCGCCTCCAAGAGTAAATACGTATCCGCTAGTTGATTTTGATTCCTCAGAATCTGCAATCCAATTAGCATCGTTGTACCATTCAAATAAAGGTGAATATTTTTTATATCCCAAGGCATATTCTCTGGTTTTAGATACTTAGCCTGCTACTCATAATAGAGCAGTCCAATGATTATCACTTGGGTTACTAGCATATCTGTTTAATTTGCTTACAGCATAAGCAATATCAAATCTAGTGCAATCATTAAATACATTAGACTTTCAATGATATGAGAATACTCCAACTGTCGTGTTCCAGTTCCAATATTCTTACCAAGGTGGATGTGTGGGAGAAAAGAATTTGTATTTTTTTTATCTCATGTTACTTGAATCTTTTTATTATCTTATCTACGTAATGAGATTGAGATAGACTGATTCCATCTGGTGTTCTTATGATTTTAATTCCTAAAATTACATCAAGAACCCCCAAATTCTTTATGTCAAAATTGTTGGATAGCATACATTTTGTAAACTTAATAACTTCAATATTAGTCCCAAGTATCAATATATCGTTTACATAAAGATAAATAATGATATATGCATTTTCAACTTTCTTAATGTAAACACACTTATCGCATTAATTGATAATAAATTTATCTTTGATCATGACACTATCAAATTTCTCATGCCATTATTTTGGAGCCGCAATTAACATCGGAATGGACATTATTCTTGTGACTGACAAATAGGTATCATCCTTCTCTTTGTCGACAACTCTTGGCTACTAATCTAGTCTCGTATTTATCGACAGATCCATCAGGTCTTAATTATTTTTTGAAAATTCACTTACTCTCGATTGGTTTACTGCCTGGAAGCAAGTTTGTCAATTCTCAAGTATGGTTGCTAAGGATGAATTTATAGCTTCTTTTCACGTTTATACTTCTGAAGTAGACATAACCTCTTTAAATGTTTGAGGCATGCTTTCAAGTGCATATGTTATGAAGTCTAGACCGAAAGATTTTGAAATTCAAATCTCTGATTTCTTCTTGGTTCAACTTTCGTATTAACAATTGGTTCATTAGATCCTTTGTCCCCGAACGTTATTTCATGTGTTCGTTTTTTGAGAAGTCTTTTCTTCTTCTCGTTTATACGGAAAGATTTCTTCAAAGAACATAGCATCTCTGAATTCGATAATTATGTTTACATGAATATCAGATATTTCTGATTTGTTTGCCAGAATCTGTATGCACTGTTATTTAAACATAGCCTATGAAAACGCAGTCCATTGTCTTTGCTCCCAACTGAGTTGAGATAGTGGTGCCAGTACTTTTGTAAGGCACCCCCACATTTTGAGGTAATGGTAGGAAGGTGCCCTACCTTGCCAAAGCTCAAAGATATAAGATCAAGTTTCCTGTGGGGTACTTTATTTAAAATATAATTTACAGTTAAAAGAGCTTTCCCTCACAAGCTCTGTGGTGCGCCAGAACTTATGGGCATGGAATTAACCATCTCCTTCAAAGTTTTCTTTTTTCGCTCAGCAATCTTATTCTGTTGAGGAGTATATGGTGCTGTAGTTTGATGAATTATACGAAATTTAGCATATAACTCACTGAATTCATTTGATTCATATTCTCTACCTCGATAGAATTTTAGAATTTTTATATTCTTATTGATTTGATTCTCAACCTCAGTTTATATGTTATAAACAAACTCATTGCCTCATCCTTACTATTTAGAAGATACACGTAACAGTATCTTGTACAGTCATCAATAAAATTAATAAAATACTTTTTTTCACCTCTTGTTGGCGCAAACTTCAAGTCACACAAATCGCTATGTATTAACCATAAAGGTTCTGTATTTCGATCAATTGAGTGAAATGATGTTTTCGCAAACTTGGCTTCAGCACATTACCTCACACTTGCGAATTTCTTTCAAGTTGGGTTTAGAAATATATCCTAAATTAGATAAGTTCTGTAAAGACTTGTAATTTATATGCCTTAATCTAACATGTTATAAAATAGGAGATTCAAATAAATGAACAGAAGATTTTTCATTATTTATGAGCTTCAGGTATATATACACAGACTTTTTGTTCACAAAAGCAACATTGGCTTTAAAAGACTATCAACAAGATATTTGCTCACATACACCCCACTCTTAGTAAGTACAAATTTATCAGACTTAAAAATATTTCTAAACCTTTCTTACTAAGATTGAACTAGAGATCAGGTTCTTGTGGATATCTAGAACATGTAACACATTGTTCAGAGTGAGTTCCTTCCTAGATATCCACTTCAGTATGACCTTTCTCTTTTCTTCAACTTTAGAGAGGGTTGAGTTACCAATGAAAAGTTGCTCATCATGCTCCTTTTTTATATTCAGTGAACAAAATTTTCTCGGAGAAGATGTGCTGGGCAGCCCCCATGTCTACCCACCAATTCTTATTGTTGGTTGTCAGATTCACTTCTGATGCCACAGCTGATAGGCTTGGCAACGCATGGTCGGTCAGGTTTTCTTGTGGCTAGTACTTCTTATTTCCTTTTAGAACGACTGCGACATTCATTCGCTTTGTGACCCGCTTTGTTGCAGATGTAGCAAGTTCCTTTAAAACACTTATTTTTGCCTTCTTGGTCCTTGTTTTTGTACCCCGGGACGGTCTTCTTCCTCTTCAAGCCTTTGAAAGTAGACACTTTCCCCTTTGAGTTTTCGATCACATTGGCCTTGGCTTTATAGGAGTTCTTATTACTCTTCTTCTCAATTTTCTGTTGTCCGCCTCAATCATAAGTCTCACAATAAGATCTTTCAACTTTAGCTCCTTGTACTTGTGTTTTAGGTAGTTCTTGAAATCTCTCCACGAAGATGGGAGTTTCTTCATGATAGTAGCAACCTGAAAAGTTTCAGATAGAATCATACTTTCAGTCTCTATCTCGTGCAAGATAAGTTGAAACTCCTGCACTTAACTGATTATAGTCTTACTATCCATCATCTTATACTCCAAAAATCTTCCAACAATGAACTTCTTAGTACTGGCATCCTTGGTCCTGTACTTTTTATCGAGGTTGGCCCATAACTTCTTTACCGGTGGTATAAGACTGTAGACATTTTAAAGAGAGTCATCCAGTCCATTTAAAATATAATTTCGACAAAGGAAGTCACCTTGTGTCCATGCATCAACTGCAAGGACGGAGTTCCGATCAGTTGCGGGTTCTGGCAAATCTTCTTGCAGGAATTTGGACAGATGCAGAGTTGTCGGTAGAAGAGCATCTTGCGTTGCCACCTCTTGAATTCTGTGCCATCAAATATTTCTGATTTCCCCGGGTTCGGGTTAGGAAGTGGAGTAGACATCACTGTCTGATTTGCATATTAGGTGCTTTGCTGGTACTATCTTGATTAGTTTCAGACATCTTCTGCAATTCAAATAGAGTAGAACTAACTTCAAATAATTGTCTTAAGTTTGTTAGTTCTGACAACTAATCAATATCATCGATCTAATTACCCAGGTCGGTAAATATCAGGTGGGAGATATTTCGTTCAATAGAATATTCCTTAATTACAGAACTTTTCCTTAGTTAACACCAATTAGACTGGAATTAGTCAGTCTTAATATATAGTTAAATATATTCACAGTAATATTTAAATGAATAAATATTCCAGCATAGCCCCTGTAAAAAGAATGTTAATTCAATAATACAGTATACCGAGTGAGGTACACATATAACAAATCTCTTTAAGATAATTTGTCCCCCGCTACGGTGCTAACGGGTTACTGGACGCTGGTCTTTCAAGATAAAACACTCATTCTTGGTATTTCGATAGCATTACCATAGAGGAATATTCACTGTAAAAGAAGGGAGGGAGAGAGAAGGATTTCTATCTTAAGAAGGCACAGATTCAGACAAATATTCTGAATTTCTGCTTTTCTTCTTCAACGTGTAGAAGAACTCTATTGTTCTGTGTGTTTTAGAAAGATTGAGAAGAGCACTATAAATAGCAAAGATTGAGAGGAGCACTATAAATAGCGCTCCTGGGAAGTCCGTTGGAGGAGGCGGGAGCCGGGTCGAGTTAAGTACTGGTAATTACCTACACCCAATGACCTACACCCACTTCTTTAAGTAGTTGACAGATCCGCATCCAAGACACGCGTCCCACTTGCACCCTTGTGGCGCGGTCCAAAAAGAACCGGACCAGTACTAGCACCACCACCGGGCCGGGACGGGCAGCGGGCAGGGGCATGGTTTCCCTCCAAACGCGCGGGAAAACTCCAAGTACCTAAAGGGCACACCTTTGTTCCCATCTTTTCATATTTAAACACCTCAACTTTCTACACCATATCCAACATGGGACAAAATGATTTTAGCTTCTTTTAGTCTCCTTTAACTTTTGAATTAGGTCAACTTTCATCTTCAATATCTCATTCATTCGGAAAATAGATTTGAACATGTGAATATATCCCGTTCATCCCCAGTAGAAGAAGAACACACTCCGACCATTATTCGTGTAATTATATCAACGGATCACGCCTCAATTCAGCTCAAAGATTCACTTAAAATTCTTCGTTTCCCAACAGTAATCAATGTTCCTTTGCCTGCTAAGTCCTTAGTGTCCTCAACATGTGACTTGCTGCAAAAAGCACAGGCCAGAGCTTCATAAAAGCAAGTCATTTTAGAAGTTTTTTTTACAGCATTAAGGTTATAAGTGTCACGCCCCGCTTTTCAAAATATGTGAAAATGGAGTCGCGTCGCGATAGAATTGGCGACATATATACGTAAGGAGAATGCCCCACGTATACACGCTAAGCTTAGAGTAACCTGAACAAGCAATATAATTATTATGATGAATCAATATCACTGCAACAGTACATATAAATGTCCACACATGATAACAAAGGAACAAAGGAATAGAATACGCATTAAGTCCAGTATAGGGTATCAAAGGGAACGACATGAATAAAAGAAAGTAAAAATACTGGTAATCGCGCAGAGAAAACTCCGGGCACCACCTCATGCGTGTGAACCTCTCCAAAGCACCTGGTCAACAAGGTAACATACATAGATTTGGATATGTAAATTCAAGAAGTCAGAACTCCTAATGAGTGTGTAAAAATGAAGGAATGGTGCACGTGCATATAATGTGACTAATACAATATAAATAATAAAGCAATCAGATCATCAAGAATGCAATGATATATATGGACAGTAATAAAGGCAGTTGTGCTAGAGTCAGATGTACAATCAGGTCATGTGTATCATTGAGTATCCAATATAGCATACATGTATCAGTGACACAATCAATCACAGTACATTATGAACAGTTCATTATTATTATTATGTCAGCGAACATCAATTGCCACCTATAATAGATGCATTCCATAATACGCCTATTACATGTGTCAATCGAGGTCTTAAGTTATTGAAACTAATAGGTTGAGACATTGTGTATGTTTTAAGTGGGTCCCTGTATATACCTGGGACCATAGCACAGACGCCTGGCGCTGAAGCAGGTCATACAGTAGGTACTACAGTAACAACATGACAGTAACAGTTGGGATGTGAGTCATCCTCGGGAACCCTGCAATGGAACCCTATCTCGGCTGCGCAACCTGTATCCTAGGTCCACCCAAAATACAGACGTTGTTACCTCCATCAATTTTTCCAATCCCAGTATAAGTTGTCTATTTATATTATTATTTAATTCAGTCAATACTTATGTTGCCTAGATTACTGGGACAATATAGTGACAGTAACAGTATAGTAATAGTAAGCAGTAATCGTATACACGGTAAATAATAACAATAACAGTGAACAGTAACAGAACTGTGTATACGATGAACAATATAATTGTACAGGGTGTTACGGTCTAATAATACTTTCTCAGTGGTTTCGATAACATGAAAATACACTAACAACAGGACATATACTGTCTAGTCAATACACGATCTCATACAGAACTGATCACGATATCGTCCACTCATACTGGATATAACAATAATGAATCCATCAACTCATAATCTCGATACAGTCATGTGAACATCACACATCAAGCCATGCTAGGGATCTGATACAATAACTACAATCTCAAAAGACTAATAATAGATCAGTTCTCTCATCGTTGCCAATCTCTCTAATCCTTAAGTCACCAATATATCTGAATCTCAATAACTGAATTGATCAAGAACCAATCATGAAATACTGAATATCCTCTAGATCAACTAGATCAACCGATGCCGAAATCACCAATGAAAAGTAGAATGTCCTCAAGATCAGACTTATCTAATAGAAATCTAGATCATAACTAATGAGTGTAACGCCCTCAATCAATATAAAATTTAGATCATCTCTATCTCTACATTTAGTAGTCAATATCAACAAGGTCATCAATACTCAGTCAAACTCATCAATGGGAGAATCCATAAATAATAGCTCCTAACAGTCCAAAAGTCAGTCCCTTCATATACATCAGAGTCAAAGGTATCATGTTCACACATCTGATCATAATCCAACCATCATACATCCCATCTATATATCAATCGTGAATCAAATGAAAGAAATACAAAGGTCAGGTTAATTTTCACTCTAACTAAGTCACACACAGATCCAAATATTAGTAAAATAATCTGTCAATTAAGCAACGTCGTATCTAACACGTCCCCAATATCCAAATGAGTTCTGATCAGAATTATCATTAAACAGTTTGTCCGACAAATACTTCACATAAAAATAGGCCACCTATCCTCAAATATGAACTAGACCAGTTAATTCGTAGATCAAAACAAGTAATAATGTAAGATATATCAATACTAGGCCTAAGCCAATAGTGTCGAACAACTAACACATGAAATGACGTTGATAAGCGCTCAGATAAGCCATATAATTAAAGTGGACGCTCACTGATATCTCATAAAATAATATAGGTAACCATAGTGGTAAAATAAATTAGATGGTCACATGAAATGAAATAAGTAACATATAAATACTACTGACAACGATAAATTAGGAAATAATACAAGAGCAAACACTCATATGAAATGACGCAGTTTCGGGCACGAATCGCCGTCTGGTCTTCACTGCACGAACCAGTACGGATCTCTGAGTTGCCTCGTGAGTCGGTCTTCGAACCGGCTGGCGTATCAGTACTCTGCAAACATGGATCCGGATCGAATCCGGGTCTTCTGTTACCGAGTTCGGATCGCACGATTAGAGCAACATCGCTGCAACACGCAATCATGTACACATAATATATATACTCATACATACTTGTACATACATATACACGCACTCATGCACACACTTATAAACATACATGCATACATATATATACACACACACTCACATACCTTAACACACTCACACACCATACAAGAAACACACAAACAAAACATTATACACTTACAGAGAGGGGAGAGAGAGCCTGAGAGTGTAACCCAAGGGAAGGAGCACTCACACACGGCATGGGGGAGGTGCGCGGGAAGCTCCGGCGGAGGCCGCGGATGATGGAGGAAGGTCCGGCGGCTCGACGAAGACTCACGGCTAGTTGGTGGCGACTCCGACTGTAACACCCCGATTATTAATTCATAGTAACACCCTGCTGATTAAATTAATATGATTTATTTAAAATTTAACTCTTGGTTTAAGAGAGTATACAATTTTAGTAAGGGTGAGGATGAAATCAAGTATTTCACGTTTATGTGGGAAAGAATTTAGGTGGATTGAAAATTTGACAAATATGAATAAAGTGTGTATAAGTGTATGGACTTGTATATGTAAATGGATATATATGTGTATATATATAAGTGATATACAAAATATCATCATATTTGTAAATGCAAGAATTTAAAATAGAAAGAGAGTTAGTGGAGGGAGTAGGTGTGCATGAGAGGGGATGATGAAGGGTTGAGATTTACCTTGGATTATGTGATTACATGTGGCATGAGAAGAAAAAGAAAAGATAAATTAATTTGGTAATATGTATTGTGATAGGGGGTTTGTGTTTATTGAGAGATGAATATTTTCCCATCTCTCTTCTCATCTTCATTATCCCTAATATCAAACCCTAGATCTACACTCTCCCTCTCTCAATCTCTCATTCTATCTTTTCCTATTTTCCCCCTCCCCCAACCTTCTCTCCCACTCTCTGAAGCAAGGGCGTGGCTTGCCCTGGGGCATGCACGCGGCTGGGGGCGGCGCGCGGCAAGGCAGCGTGCGAGGCCGAGAGGCCGGCCGACGTGGAGGAGGTGGAAAAACTCAATTTTTTTGTTGCTTCATACATCCTCTTTCCTCAAGGTAAGTAGATCAAAATCCTAACTTATATCTCTCTTTAAGTTCTTCTAATTCTTCCCATCTCTTTTCATGGTGATGGCCAACCATGGCACCGACGGTAAGGCGGAAGCACGGCCATTTCGAAGAGAAGAAAATCTAGGTGAGGGAGATTCCATCTAGATCTAAACCTATTTCAATTTTGTCAATTTTCAGAAAACTCCTCATGATATAGTGATTAACTTCTATTATTTAAAAGAGTTTTCAATCTGCTTTTCTCCTATATTTTCTTGTAAAAACTTCTGGGCAAAACCATCATCTTGAGTAAAATAGAGAATCTTCCCAAAATGTGCAGAAATCTATTAAACAGAATAATCTGTAAAATTGGGCTCAGTTCATCAGAATGTTAGGGTTATATTATATCATATTATATATTGTTAGAAAGCTAATCGAGTCTACTTTCTAACAATTTATATCATGTTCTTATCAGATACCTGTACCTCAAGTTACGATTGAAATATTGAATGTTGGTCGAAACTATCCTGCTGTAGAGCTCACTCACAGCTGAGGAGTTTTTGAATATCTGGAACAGTTTAGTTAGACAAACCTATCATGTAATATGTCAATTGAAAGATATCAGAGTCTAGTTTCTAGAGAATCTTTCCTTATTTTATTTCAATATGTAGAAAGAAAGTTATTATAAAAATATTGCATATTGGTCAAAACTGTCGTGTTGTAGAATTCATTCACAGCTAATGAGTTTTTGAATATTTAGATAAGTTTAATTAAATAAAACTTATCATACAATATATCATTAGTAAGATAGTGGAGTCTAGTTTCTAATAAATTTTTCCTCGTTCTATTCCAATACGTTGAATGAAAGTTATGATAAAAAAACCATTGATTGTCTGAAAAGACTGAGCCATAAAAATGTGTTTAAGCAATAGTTCATGACTAATGACCATTGCTAAATCAAACTAATTATGATATGTGCTATATTGTTTAAGAGATATATAGAGCCATAAGACTCCACATTTCAGTGGTTTATGTCGCATTCTGTTTGGATGTATGTGATAGAGGCTTTGTCAACACAATATGAGTGATTGAGGGATCTTACCAGAGTTAAATGGTGGTTGTGGAAAGAGTGATTCTTTTAATATAAAAAGGATCCCACAAACTCTTAATGTGGGACTTGAACTTCAAGTTTATTAATTTTACAAAACTAAATTGTGTCTCTTGATATCTAAAAGAGAAATTTTGAAAACACGAAAGTCTCTAAATTAAACCTAAGCTCTCCTTTCATTAAAATTTTAAATACAAAGAAGATGAGATTGTACTCCTAATATCTACACCTATATGGTCTTGATTGATGCTCTGAGAAAGTCTAAGAGGTAGAAGAGCTGATAAATCTCATGATCTTGTGACAAAATAATTAATTAAGCTATATCCGAAAGCTTGCAATCAGCAAAATATAAGTCATGGAAGCCTCAAGGATATCTTGATCGTGTAAGGAAGAGATAGTACGTTAGAACACTTCTTTTAGGACCTTTGGACTATATTGCAGTAGTGTTGTATGCAGCATATATATTAGAAAACGAAATACTCAAATGACTCCTACAGCATCACTATTTTCCTCTAAAATCGAGACTTGTGTATTTAAATTCACAAGTACTACACCTTAAATGTGAATATGATAGGTGAAGCTTGAAAATGTAATTCCAATTGTAGGAAAAACTTTTATAGTGATATGATTCAGTGGCTATTCAATGAGTGGGGAAGGTTTGAATTGTACATAGAGCAATTGAGAAATTGTTAAAGACTGTTAGATCAGGTTATGGGAGAGTAACCCATATTTATCTTTCTTAAAGATCTTTTGCGCATAATTGATAAATTCTAGTAAGTTTCGGCTATGTCTCTTCTTATTGTCATTATTCAGTTATATCACAAATAATTATACTACAAGTTGATGAAGTCCTTCTAGTATCTCCCACTTTGATTTTCGCATACTGTATTAGACTGAGTTATTCAGGTCACAGAGAAATGATATGATTTTCACAGGCAGGATAAAAAGATTTTGTGATGGTTTATTTAAATGAATAATAAAGTTAGCTCATGAACGATTGAAGGCCGTAAGATACAAATTGGGTTTAGAAGTCAAGTATTCATTTGTAACTATGAATACAACCATTAGGAATTAAGAAAGGTAAGGTAAGACTACATTCGATAGCAAGACGCATATGAGTTACTCTTGTATATGCTAACTTAATTAAGTACCCTGGTATTCTGACTTCAAATATCTAAGTCTCTTCCCAATTTACATATGAAGAGGGGTTAATTAATTAGTGAAAGAATAAGAAGAAGATTGATGGCATAGTTAGTAAAAACTATACAAGTGTATAAGCAAAATTTAAAACCCAAGATCTGCTAACTGAAACTGACTATGGTTAAGTGGATAAATCAATTCTACCAGTTAAATAATAAGATGTATGAAGAGTGGAGTATAGCTAACTTCAAGACTTACTAGTACAAATTAAGAATATATGTATTAAAAGTGTAATTAATGATTTAGACGAAACATTGAATGGTTGACATTGATAATAGTTTGTGTGTAAAATGATTGTTGCATATGAATGATACTGAAGTATGAATGTGATTAAGTGTGACACGATGTATACAGTTATACATGCTCATACACATACACCACTATTTAGATACGCAGTTGTTGATAATATGAATGAGAACTTAATCTATATGAATGAGATACGTAGATCACTTTACTGTTGACTTACAACTCATGTGTGAATGTATAACTAATGAACCATATACATCTTATTGATAATAGAATTACAAAACAAGAAGGTGAACTGTAACTTATATTTACATACACACATACAGTGAATTACATACATTCTCCAGTAATAGAAGTGATAAGCTGAGAATCAAACTATAATAAATGGTCAAATTATTGTAATATGATGAATTGATTATTATCTAGATGTATGTATACATATGCATGAATCACATAAAATTCTTTGGTAATGGAGTTGATGAGCTGGAAAGCAAATCATATTATTAATTGATATTCATATCATTGCTACATTGGTTGCTATTAGCGTGTAAATATAAATATATCTTTTTACATTCATGCTCATTGAAGGAAGGGGCCGGGCGAGAGCCGGTAGGAGGGGGAAGACGGTGTTATTGCATTATATACGTACATATATATAGGAGAAAGGGGCCGGGCGGGAGCCGGTAGGAGGGAGAAGACGGTGTTGTTGTTATATGATATTTATACATACACACACATAAATATATAGGGGGAAGGGACCAGGAGAGAGCCAGTAGGAGGGGAAAGACGGTATTATTGTGTTATATATCTTTATAGAAGAGGAAGGGGCCGAGCGGGAGCCGGCAGGAGGGGAAAGACGGAGAATTTCTACACTTCACGTGTGAATTACATATTCATATAAATAATGTATAATACATATCTCATTAAATATGGTATGTGAATGTTGTGAAGTATAATATGATATTGTGATATGTGGAGCGTGATAAGATTACATGATATAATAGTATGTTTTATGATGCATGTGTTATCTAAATACTTACACTATATATAAGATGGTGGGTATGTGATTGGCGCGTCCGTGCATGATATACGAAATACGTATGTGACACATATTATGATGCATAAGAAGGTTTGATAATAAACTATAATTGCCGAGCTAATATTTTACTGAACTTATGGACCCTGTAACTTGTGGCATAGAATACGAGAAATATCATAAGAAATCATGACTAAAGAGTCGGACCGTCCTCGAAGACTATGAAGCCCAATTATTTCATCATATGTTATTGAGTTTCCGATTCTCTTATTCATTCAGATCTGCTCCATTACTCAAAAATCATGCTTATTATTGATTATATTCACCATTCTCTGATTTTCTTCTATCTCTCTTCACTGAGCTGTTGAACTCACCCCCCCACAGATTATTATGTTTTTCAGGTCATAGTTAGGCGAAGACTCAATTTAAGATTTCAAGTGCCTTATTAGAAATCCCGTTACATAAAGAAGCATTTGGAGTTGTAATTTGTATGATTGTAAAGTTTCATGTTGTATATGTTTACAATCTGATTGATGCTATTATAGCATAAGTTAGATGGTCTTGATCTTGATGAGTTGGATTTTTAGAATAAATTTGGTGTTATGGTTCTGAATATCGAGAGGAGTATTCTCAAGCATATGTTCTTTTGTTTCTATATAAGTAGGCGATGTCAAGCTGAAATTGTTAGAAGGAGTATTATTAGGCTGTTGTGAGCCAAAATACTATGATGATTGCATGGGCGATTGTTGGATTTAATCTACATGTTTGGGGTGAGAATAAGTTGGTTGATATTGGCCGAAATTATTGTGCATTGAAATGTATACTTGGACATATTAGTATTTACAAAGGAGGTGCTGCAGCAATTTTTAAGAATATTGGAGATGAGTATGATAATCTATTGATTTATATAGATGTTTATGTAAATTGAGATCATTAGAATCTGGGATCGTTACAACCGACTGATTGGCGGAGCTTAAGGAGGTGAGGAGGTGGTGTGGGCGGTGGCAAGAGGCGTTGTGCAGTGGAGGAACATGGAGATAGAGAAGGAGGGCTCACGGTGGTGCCTCGGGGGGACTCTGACGGTAACGCGCAGGAGGAGGGGCACGGTGGGGGATGCGGCATGGCCCTGGTGCTTGCCGGAGGGTGACGTTGCTCGCCGGCGGAGAGGAGGGGAAGCCGCAGGAGAAGATCGGCCTGGGTAACGTGAATGGAGAAGGATGGAGGCCGGGGACGGCCGGCCATGGGGGTATGTTGTGGGTGGAGGCTGCAGCAAGGAGTGCAGTCGTGAAGGGTGCAAGCGGAGGTTGGAGGCTCGAGGGTGCTGTGCCCATGGGGAGGGAAGGTCGTTGCTGTGGGGAAGATATGAAGAAGAAGTTGATGGTGATGATGTTGGGGCTGGGTGATGGGGAGAAGGTGATTAGTTAGGATTAGCTAGGATTTGATTTGGGTTAGTTTAGATTAGGATACGGTTAGAAAGGATTATGATTAAGATAGGATTTGAATGGGTATGGGTTGGATTTGGGCCAATGGGCTATTGGGTTTGGGTATGTGGTAACGGGTTAAAATAAAGGAAATGAAATGAAAGGGGAAGGTAAAGGCTTGATAATAATACACATGCAAAAATACAAATAATGATAAAAATAATAATAACAATAACTACACTTTAATAACAATGAAAGGGTAAGGGCCACCTTACTAAATTCTGTTATGATCGTATAATGATTCTAATTTAGCAACTAAATTTATTTGGGTTAGGAAAGGTACTAACCCTCATGGACCCAAAAGAGTGTGGGTACCAAAGACCACCCCTATTGTATTTGATGTAGGTGTGGGCTCTCGCATGACGTGAGAGTGATGGTGCCTTGAAGTGGATGCGTTCCGAGCTTAAAGAGGACTTTTTGGATGCATCACTTTCAAGGGGAGTTTGGTGGGAGGACCACCTTGTTTTGGAGACTTGGAGAGTTGCCTTCATAGTTTTAGTAACAATCTCTAACTCCCATTATATTTACATGCTTTTCACATTATTGAGTTTTAGCATGTTTTAATTAGTATGTTAAATGCCATGATTATTAGATTATTGACATGCATGTATAGCATTTGAGATCACCCATATTTATATGGACCCATATGTGTTCTCACCATTGTTTAGCTATTATGTATATCATAGTTCTAATGCATGTGCATTTACATCGTATTTATGTTTATCATATTGATTTATGTCTCATTTTATGCTTCATGATTTAATTACATGTTTGGATGTTAGTTTTCATTAAAACTTAGATATATACTTGTACATCTAGTGAGCCACAAATAGACTTTTATATGTTTGTGCTTAAATGCTCATTTGTGCTTGTTAAATATACTAGTATAGCCTAGTTTTAATGATTCATGCATTTTAAGTTGTATTCCCCATCTTGGACATATTTTATGATCATGTGTTTTCACTTCATGTATGTATCTATTTTGTCAAACCTTAAGATATACATGTATACCCCTTGAGTCATTTGCTTTTCATGCAAATCTTTATTATGGACTCAATTGTATTTAGGGATATGTATGTATACTTTTTTTTTTGTCAAAACATACATATGCCTCGAAGGATAAATTGGTTTAATAAAATTTAGTTCGTGACGATTTTCATGTTTTCATGTTTAAAGGAATTTCAATTGAGCTTATTACCTACCTTTCATGATTATGTTCTTCAATTTTATTTGTACACTCACCTTTTTTGTTTACTCATGCTTTATTTTCATGAGTCATATTCATGCTTCATTGTCTTTGAGTGTTGGCTATCATGTAAATTTCATGTTTCATGAAAATATTTTTATTTTATTCCTTACTTGAAGGATTTCGTACTGGTTTACAATTTTTCTTATAACTAGTTCGTATTCTTCATTTGATAGAGTTTTCAAACATACTATATTTTCAAACCTATTTTTGAAAACCCCTACCCGTCTAAGGGCGGTTGGTTGGGAGACCGTGCCTTGTATGCTTTTCTTTATTAAAAATCATTTTAAACTTGTGCATGAAATGGGTGGTAGGAAATATGAGTTATACACTTGATCATATTATGTTTTCAATTGGTATCATTGGATCATTTCAATTGGTATCAATATTGACATTTTTTGTATACTCATATAGATGTTTTTGATATATGTATGCTTACGCTTCATATAGTATCAATTTCGATTGGTATCTAATTTTTTATACATATATATGCTTTATTTGTGCTCAAAGATATATATGAAAACACAAATTTTGGGTATGCTAAGCTTGATTCTTTTTATGACTATCTTATCTCAATTGATTATGTTTCAATTCATGTCCTAATACAAGCTTATGCATCGTTTTATTTGGTATTTCATAAAGGGGGAGAAATTCGTATTTCATCTTTCAATTGGTATTTGGTTTACCTTTGATTTCCACTCCCATACTTTATGATGAAAAATAATTGAAAATGAATATTGATTTTATTTGGTATCATATGTTCAAAATAAAAAAATACTTTCAATTGGTATCAAGATGTTTATTTGTTTACCTTCAATTTGGTATCACAAATGATTTTATTTCATATGGTATCTATATCTTGTGGTATCTTAATTTAAGAAAAATTCAAAATTTGTAATGTTTATTTACAATTGATATCTTAAATTTGATTTACTAAGATATCTTAAAATTTTGTTTTAATAAGAAAATTAAAAATGTTTTGATTTATATTGTCTATATGTAATGGGAGCTTAACATCTCTTCTACATATAGATTCATATTGAGTATATCTTATATTGAGGAGCTTGACAACTCTTCTTTATGTGATACACGTGTGTAGGAGGAGCTTCACATCTCCTCTTATACATTGCATATTATGTGTTATGTGAATTAGGGCTTGTCATCCTTTCTTCATGTATGCATGTATGTAGAGAAGTTAACTTAGCGTCTTCCTCTTCATGAATGTATATCGCATATATCTTTTTATGTCACCCCTTTATTGATTTTTGTTTTTGACGAAAAGGGGGAGAACATTATTTTCTTTGACCCCTTTGTTGATGATTGACAAAAAGGGGGAGAAGTATTTTTGAGCTTATATGCATGTATTTGAGTTTTTATATGCATATAGTTGAGTTTTCATTTTTTCTTGGTATCAAGAGCTTCTATTGATTGATTAATTTTTAATTGATTGGTATCAAGAGCATGTATTTAAAAAAAAGAATTTATTTTAAAAGTTTGGTAGAACATGTTTATGCATATTCATGTTTTAGTTTGGTATCAAGAGCATGTTCATTTCATTGTTTTATGCATAGTCATGTTTAGTATTTATTGCATATCTTATGTTTATTACTATGCATGTGTTAAGGGAAGCTTCCTTGAAACTTAACTTCAATCCATGCATATATAACTCCATGAGTTTTGTCATCATCAAAAGGGGGAGCTTGTTGGCCAGAGGCCTTCCACTCTAGTTTTGATGATGATTAACTCATGTAGTTATGTTTACTAATAATCTTGTGATGTTTAGTTTCAGATCCTTAACCAAGATATTAGTAGATGATTAGCTTCAACAAAGGAGTTTTGGAGCTTCTCATATGGTGATTCAAGAGCCCGAGCATCAAGATCATATATAGCACTCGTTGGAGTCAAGCTTGGTGGATCACGGTTTGGATCGAGTCACCTTGAAGATGGAGTTCGTCAAGAAAACTTCGGTACATAGTTTAGTTTTGTTTTTAGATCCATTTGTAAAGATTAGATAGTGTGATATGCTCAAGTTCACAACACGCACACTTGTTTTAGTTTTCATGTTTATTCGTTTTCGGTTTTTGGTTTAACCGATCTTGATTTTCATGAATAGATAGATTCAAAATAAGTTTACATGGTTTTATGTATATTAGATTCATTCTATATACATGTATGCTTCATATCTTAGATAAACTTATTTTGATATACTATTCATGTATTTAGGTTTTGTGTTTTAACAAACTTGTTTTCGGAATTATTGTCAAAAACTATGATATATATCTTTATATGCATATTGGATTATATCCATATATTATATGCCTAAAAGTTGTTTCTTTATCATGTTCTTGTATTTGGATGAGTTTTGGACAAAACGTATTTTCATTTAAAAAATTCAAGTTTTAGAAAATACGGATTTTGGTTTTCGGCAAAATTTCCATAACACAAAAATGGTTCAAAAAGTTTGAAATATGTGTTGAATTTTTTCACACATGTTTGTTTTTCAAAGTATTATACTGAACTTATTTTTGTGGATTTTTAAAGATTTTATGGGATTTTATTTGTGTCAAAATTCCCAAGTTTTAAATCCTGAAAAATTCTGTTCTGGCTTCTGCCGGTCGACCGGCCGGGAGTCGGTCGACCTGGACGGTCGATCGACGTGCACAAACGTGCACGCCAGTTTTGGCTGGAGGGCCGGTCGACCGACCGGCAGAGAGCTCTGCTCTCTGTTCTAGGTCACGGTCGACCGGGCCGGTCGACCGCCAGCCGCCAGGGCTAAAAAACAGCTCCAACGGCTAGTTTTGTATGGGGGCTATATATACCCCATTTAGGGGACTGTTTTCATAAGTTTTTTAGAGGCAAAAATTTCTATACTCTCTAGTGTTTTTACAAGTTTTCAAAAGTGTTTTAGAGCTTAAAGATTTCATCTTTATTTTGTTTTCAAGGGTTTGAAAAAATCAAAGAAAAATAGGGATTTGGGATATTGCTTTAGATCTTCATTTCTATCATATTACAAGTGTTTTCCCAAGTATTTTTCTTTGTTATTTGATTTCCAAAACACCTTGATTTTCACACTTGAGCTATCATTCTATCCTCTCTATAGGATCTTTTGTTTTGTGGAAAAAGATTGGTTTGTGGTTGAAATATACCACCTTGTTGTAACCCTCCTTATTTGTTGTATCCCTCTTTGGTAGAGGTTGATTGTGGAGTAGTGATTGGCTCCCTCTAGTGAGAGGTGGAGATTGGTTGTGTATCCCTCTTGGTGAAGAGGTGGATTGTGGTTGTTTGGCTAGGTGCCTACCTCTCTTGTGTGAGGTGGTGTTTGTGTTGCCTCGGTGGAGGTTATATTGGTTGAGAGAGGAGTTCGGTACTCCTGGTTATTGTATTGCACCAAATCCTCGATGGAGGTTCCCTGTGTGGGAGTCCTACGTGGACAAGTTAGTGGATTGGAATCCTTCTCAGTGAAGGCAGGGACGTAGAGCTGGGTGCTCGAACCTCGAAACACATCTTATTGTTTGCGTTTGATCCATTGACTCTAACTCTCTCTCTTTATATTGTGTCTTGCATCTATTCATATTGCTCATTCATATTTATATGCTT
The DNA here is from genome assembly GCA_038442645.1 of Agave tequilana. Lineage (NCBI taxonomy): Eukaryota > Viridiplantae > Streptophyta > Magnoliopsida > Asparagales > Asparagaceae > Agave > Agave tequilana. The sequence continues at coordinate 25,224 of JAVJIF010022669.1, forward strand.
GACTTGTTTGTGTGTGCCTCACTTGTGCTTAACCACGAGAGCTTCATATAGCACCTCAACTCTTATTCAGAGGAATCAAGAGGAGTTAGTCCAGAGCCCTTCACCGAGAATTCGGCTACACTCGTTGGTTGCATTAAGTGTAGTTGCAATTAGTTTTTAATTTCCGCATTTGGTTCATTAGATTAGCCATACACCTATTCACCCCCCTCTAGGTGTACCTTCACATACATTCTAGCAAAGTCATGTTCATCTTTCGATTACCCTATTTTGTTGCGGTGTTTTCTTTACTGTGAAGTGCCTTACTATGCCCCCATTACAACATAGCCTTAGGAAAGGATTACTCTTATACTCACCTCCGTTATCTGACCCGAGCATCTTGATCTTCCTGTTGGTCCCCGAGATATTGATAAATGCGGAACTATCTTCCCATGCTTTTCTCCATATTCTTCTTCCACTCCACAAACAATTCTAGAACTTGCTCTTTGTGCTTCATGGTATATACCCAACATCGCCTAGATATCATCTATAAAAGTCACAAAGTAGTGGTTACCTCCATTGATGCCGTCTTGGTTGGTCCCTAAACATCAGTGTGAACATAATCCAGAATCTCTCAGTGCAGTAAGTCGTTGTGCCAAATTTCACCTTGGTCTTCTTTCCAATGACGCAATATTTATAAAACTCCAATTTGTTGGTTCTAACACCTTTCAACAGACCTTACTTTGCAAGAGCTTGTAAAGGCTTTTCACCGTATATCCGAGCCTTATATGCCCCAGCCTAATTGAATCATCATCTGAATTTATAGAAGTCGCCACTTGACCTGTAATGTACTACCCTTCAAGTAGTAAAAATTATTTCAGCGAACACCCTTCAATACCACCATTGAGCCTTTAGTCATCTTGAGAACACCATTTCTTATAGATATCTCAAAACCCAATGTTTCTAAAGCACCAACTGAGATAAAATTCCTTTTAAGTTGAGTTACGTACCTCACTTCTTTTAATTCCTGTATCATCCCATCAAACATCTTGATCTGGACTGTACCTATTCCTTCTATGTTACATGGGCGATCATCACCCATAATAACAGAACATTCATCTAGTTTCTCAAAGCTAGAAAATTAATCCATGTTTGGGCATACATGATAGGTAGTTCCAGTATCTAAGATCCAATCAGAGTCTCCTGAGTAACAAACAATAGGAGTAGTAACAGAGAAAGAGAATACTGATGAGTCTGAGTCTGATCCACCTGCGTGTGAAGTACTGGCGTGAGTACTGACAACCTGTGCGAGATTTGCCTCGGTCTTCGACTCATTCTTTTTACCTTTGACTTTTGAACAAGGAATCTTCCAGTGCCCTAACTCTTTGCAGAAGACGCACTGGTTCTTCTTCAGATCACCTTTACCCTTTTGATTGGAATTCCTCCTTCTTATCGCCAACGCCTCTGCTGATGTACCCTTAAAAGAAGACAGCTTGTCCTGCCTCCTTACTTCATAATTTACAAGTGCAGTCGACACATCATTGTAGTTAAATGTTTGTCTACCATTGATCAAAGTCGGGGTGAATGTCTCATACTCTTCGTCAGGAAGAGGATTCAGTAGAATCACCGCCTTATTCTCTTCTTCGATCTTCACATCAACATTAATTAAGTCTGTAACAAGCTTGGTGTAATTGTAACGGTCCCAGATTTCATAAATTCTCAAATAACAAAAACATTCTTTTAACTGATAGATTAACAAAATCATCTCCAAATTCTTAAAATTTCGGGAGCACTTCTTTTGTAAATACTGACATGCCCAAATATACATTTCATTTACAATAATTGCAACCAACAACAGCCCACTTATTCTCAATTCAAACATGTAGACCAAAGTCAACAATCGCCCATGCAATCATAATAATATTTCGGCTCACCACGTCCTGCTTATACTCCAAATGATAATTTCGGCTTGACATCTCCTACTTATATGAAGTAAAAGAAACATATACCCGAGAGTACTCCTCTCGGTATCCACAACATAAACAGATCTAACTATAACTCTAACACATCACCATAATCACAATCTAATTTACATCATACATATTCATCTCCCAAAACTTACATAAGGTATCAGTATACATCGAGTAGGATTTCAGCAGGAACTAAATTATAACCCAATACAATCATTAATAGTAAAATTCTTAACAAACGCCTAAATCTGAAGCTGGTCTTCTAACATACTGCGACCTGAAATATAAACTGGGAGGGAGTGAGCTCGACAACTCAGTGAGAGAGAATCAAAGTGTATCAAGGAAGGAAAATACAAATAGGGAACATGTTTTTCTTCAACAATTTTAGCAAGTATAGATGAACAAATGAAACAAGGAGAGAGCAATATCTTATAATGAATAATTAACACAAAGATCCATATAATCTATGCGACGGTCTGACTTCTCTAGAATCAATTCTCTTTAACTTTCTTTAGTTTTTCTGCTGCAGATTACATGGTCTAGAAATTCAATAAGATACTCGCTCAGTTATTATAACTTATGCATGATTCTGCTTTAAGTACTTTAACACATCACCACATAACTCATATCTCATACATGAAGTACAACCAATCATAATCAAAGTTTTACGGGGATAAGTATATGTCTTGGTGATACAACATCATAATATCACCCTATATCATCTAAGTATCGTTTCTCCATATGGACAATACAATCACACATAATCATACTACACTACACAATATTCAAATATCATACTTAGTGATATACACATCGCATATTATTCATATGCTTACTCAATCACAAATGAAATGTGAGATTCTCCGTCTTCCCCCTCCTACCGGCTCCCGCCCGGCCCCTTCCTCCTATATATATATATATATATATATATATGTATATATATATATATATATATGTATATATATATATATATATATATATGTATATATATATATATATATGTATATATATATATATATATGTATATATATATATATGTATATATATATAGAGAAAAATGGATATCAGCCGGCAGGCTGAGAAAACTCTCTCAGCCTGCGCTGACGTGGCTCAAATTGTCACGTCACTGAGTTGCGGCACGCTTTTAGGCGACTGTTAAATTACCAAATACCCCTTATGAAAAGCAACTCTTAGAGCGTTCCCTTGATTATTGTTTATTATTATTTTTCCCCCTTTTTTTTTGCCGCTCTTTATAGGGTATTCTATATAAATTACTTTTCACCCTATTTTCCTGACCTCTTTTTGAAAGATCTAGTTTCATCTTTTCAGTCTGCGATAAACTTTTTTTCTGAAAATATAAAATCTTTTTAGATCAATTTTTTTTTCGAAAAGCTTTAATGTCGACGTCTGAGCAGTATACCGACGATCTTAATTTGGAAGATATTACATCTGGATCTACTTTCTCTCAGAATATTGAAATTTGGAAGATATTACATCTGGATCTACATTGCGACCAAGTCGCATAAGACTACAGTGCATTCAGAAATAACTGTGACCTGGGTCGACACGGCGACCAAAGTCAGAAAATACTACGGTGCAATCAATAACAACTGCGACCCTAGAACGTACTGCGACCAAGGTCGCATTGCGACCAGGGTCGCACTACGATCAAGGTCGCATAAGACTACAGTGCAATCAGAACAACTGCGACCCTAGTCAACAGTGCGACCAAGGTCGCATAAGACTACAGTTCAAACAGAAACAACTGCGACACAAGTTTGATAAAAACATATTATTTAAAATAAACTGCGACCTTGGTGAAGACTTGAGACTACAACTCTGATTTAAACAACTGCGACTCCCATGTCGTCAGTATGTGAGAAAAAAAGTAAATTTCATATACTGCGACCAAAGTCGCATTCGTCTACAAGGAAAGGTAAAAAAAAAAAAAAATTTCCAAAGTCGCACAGATCTGAAATGCGACACAGTAAAAATAGAAGTAAATAATAAAAACTTTTCAAAAAATAGGACCTTTATCGTCTAAAGTTTGAAAATCTCTTTTCGTAATTGCGACCATGTTTCCAATATTTAAAAAAAATTTTAAAAAAAATGCGACTTCAGAAATAAATCTTGAAAAAAATTTAAAACTATGAAAATACACAAAACCCTAAAAATTTTTGAAAATATCAATTTTGTGGTACCTTTTTCGACGGATGATTTCTTAGGCGCCATCAGTTGCAAATAATTTTTTTAAAAACGGATGAAATTTTTGAAGGAAAAGAACTAATTGGATCAGAACCGCCGGTTGAAGTTTTAGAGCTGTAAATTTTTTTGGAAGACTATTTTTTTTACAATAAGGTAAAAGGTTGTGATGGAGGGTATTTTCGGAAAATACAATGTTGAGGTGACTGGCATTAAATTGGGCGGGATTTTACAGGATTTTGTCCGCCAAATTTTTTAACAGATGTGGGGCGGTGATGTTGCCACGCCCGCAGGCTGAGAAAACTCTCTCAGCCCGCAGGCTGAGGTACATTAACCCCATATATATATATGTATATATATATATATGTATATATATATATATATATATGTATATATATATATATATATGTATATATATATATAACAATAACACCGTCTTCCCCCTCCTACCGGCTCCCGCCCGGCCCCTTCCTCCAAAATATATATAAATATATATACACATACATAAGAGTAATCATACACAGTCTTCCCCCTCCTACCGGCTCCTGCCCGGCCCCTTCCTCCAATATATATACATATATATAAATGTAACAATAACACCGTCTTCCCCCTCCTACCGGCTCTCGCCCGGCCCCTTCCTCCGATACATAAATAAATGCAATAGTTGGAAATGCGTATGCCCACATATAACAACCAGTTCATGCATAGTACAAAACATCAATCAATATTTTAATTTACCTCCGCGCTTATCGATTTTATTTTCAAAAATTTCATGTGGTTCGGTATATCATGCACATGTATATATCAATTGACATTGTAGTGATCTACTCATCTTAATTATACTAGTCAAGTTTTTATTCACGTTATCAATGTTCAATCTTCTATTACGATTATGAATAACTACTACTCATGTGTGTGAATACACATACACACACATGCACCTATAACCAAAATTAAAAAGCAAAGATCAACTCTAAATAATAACTAATATTCCCAGAACACATTCTTAGGCCACACGGTGATGTCTTGTAGTTACATATACTTCCCTTTTTATATGCTCGATATTTCATGTCCGAAATTGACTATTCATCCAAATCTTAAAATACTTGTTAACTGTAAGTTTTTCAGAAGTCGACTCTTAAGCAACATCAACCATTAAATTTTTATATGTAATTATCATACATTAATTTCTATGGGTGTCATTCGATTATATCAATGTTCATTTCTAATCTTACTTCTATTCATACTCCATAAGGATATGACTTTCAGCTCTCTCACCAAATCCTTAGTGTAACTAGACTTGAAGTTTAGAACACGTGCTAACACTAGACATTATCATTAAAACCAAAAGAAACTGAAAGGAAAGAGGGAAAATCAACTTTAATTAAATAAAGTTTGCCAATCTAGATATTGAGACAACTGACCACTCGGAAGAGTAGAAGGTTAATTGTATCAAAGAACTAGTTCGGTTCTTAACTAATTTGTCACACAATTACTCAAGGGAGCATCTAAGGGTAACGAGTTCCCAATAAGAATAAAAAAACTACAAACTAAGAGATGTGTGGACAACTCTGATATAGAAGAAATGAAAGCTAATTCTAAAATTTGGCTCTTGCAGACTACGAAAGTTAAATGTGTCCAGATTTTAAAGTTAGTCATGTTATCATAAATCACTTGCTTCAAATCCAACATAAAAGCATTTATCAGAGTTTGTTCGGTCAACTTAAACCGCATATTATTAGATTCAAGAAAGAAATAAGGTTGGGATTACTCATATCACTATGTTTAAGAATTAAATTTCTTTCAAACCTTCCACGCCCAATGAACTTAACAAAGATAATATGATCATAAGAGAAGAAGTCTTTATTTTGTTTTTAATTACACTCAAATGATATCAGTGGATAATTATATTTTAGTATTTTATTTCTAGCTTCCTTAGCCCCAGAGGGGTGCTGGAGTCTTAATTAGAAGAAAAGAATACATGTTGCCACGATGACATCCTAAAGGCCAATATCAGGATCAAGCTATTGTGTGAATAACAATCCCAGAAGTTGTGTCCTTGTAAGAAGTCCAAAAATTATCGATTTTAATTTCGAGGTATATACAATAATACTGAGAAATGATGATATTTGCACATGTATTTAAGTGTGGAGATCGTCTCAACTCCTACAAGGTTTCTATAATTTCGATTCTGAACACTTGAATGTCATATGATGACTGGTTGGAATAGGAATTTTATTGAGGACGTCACAAAGATCACTCAAAATATTTATTGTTTCTTTCTAATTATTTATGAGGGCAGCTCCTGGGGGTACTTCTTAAATAGATTCAAACATATAAATTTATATCGTAAAAGAATATAACCCCATATGCTATTATAAAATGTGGAGAGATGTGTACTTCTCACACACATAATACATGAAGGGATATTCCTAAAAATAAAAGAAACATCACATATCAACTACCATCTACAGGGAAAGAACAAGATTTTAGAAATAAATTTATTTGTAAGAATCAACACATACCACTTGAATATTTGAAATACAAAGCGTTATACGTGAACCTCGACGAGAGGACCTATACTTGTACACATAAAATTTATGGAACATCAACATTCATTATGAGAGTGTATTCAGTTCTATGCTTAGCTCAACATGCTTCTTTATTTATTCCTAAAATCATGGGCCCCCTTAAGCGGTAATTCATAGGGAGGAAACTAATTTCCGACATGATTTATGCTTTCTTTGTTTCTCAAAGGATTCCTAACGTCCAACCAACGCATGTTAAAATTCATGTACTTAGAGACACTATCATCTTTCTAATAGTTTATTAAATAAAATTTATAATTAAGTTAACTAGTAAAAGAAAATTCAGAAACTCTTCAATCATAAAAGAAAATTCTGCAACTCATGAATCTTGACTAGCCTGTCGTATTTTGACGATAATATTTAGCACAGACCTTCAATTGGGACACCGCAAAAGCCATTGGAAAGTAGATTCGATTATCTTTCCAACGGTATATTACATGATACCTATTGTGTTGGCCCAAAGGCCTTCCACCCTAGTTTTGATGATGATCAACTCATGAAGTTATGTTTACTAATGATCTTGTGTTTAATTAATGACAGATTCATTATCAAGATCTTAGTAGGTGCATAGCTCAACAAAGGATAAAATGTCAAGATTTGGAGCTAGCACGATGTGATCCAAGGAGCTTTTGGATCAAGCTTGGACCAAATCAAGAAGATGAGAAGCCTTCAAGTGAAGACTTCAAGAAGATGAAGACTTGTGTCTAGGTATAAGATTTTGTTTTTATTTTAGTTAAAAATGTAAAGGATAGAATAGTGGTGGATTGTTCAAGTACATATACACACAAACTCTTGATAGAATTGTTTTCATAAAAGAATTTTCAGATTTAGAAAAGACTTTCATTTTGGAAAAATACTTTTTAGTTTTTGAATTTCTTATATGCATATCTTTTAACCAAAACCATATTTAGAGCTTAATGCCAAAAACATAGATATTTCATCTTAATTGTGTAGTGGATCATATCCATATACACTATGCTTCAATGAATTCAAAATATCTTGTTTTTGTATCATGAAGAAGTTTAGAAACAAGTTTTAGAAAAAATACAAGTTTTCTTTCGAGCCAATATTTCCAAACTTACAAAAATAGTCCAAATCTTTTATAACATGCCTTGATTTTGTGCAAGCATGTTTGTATATCAAAGTATATTGGTTAAACTATTTTTGTAGATTTTTATGTATTTTATGGGATTTTTATGAAAGCCAAAAGATCAACATTTTTCTCCCAAGTGCTAACCCAGAACTGGCTTACGGGTCGACCGGCGGGTCGACAGGAACCAAGGGCAGGTCGACCACAAGGGTCGACCGACGTGCACAGAACCGTGCACGTCTGGCAGTTCAGTGGGCGGGTCGACTGGGCGGGTCGACCGGAACTGAGAGCAGTGCTCTCTGTTCTTTTGAGTCGACCGGAGGCTCCAACGGTCGGATTTTTTACCGTTGCGGGTCGACCGGCCGGGTCGACCGGCAGGCCTGACAGACCCCAACGGCTATATTTTTCTGGCCTATAAATTTGGGGTTTGGTCATTGTTTTGAGCTAAGATTTTAGGAGAGCTTTGAGCCAGTTTTTCTCATTCTTTTAAAAGGGTTTTCTCCACATATTTGAGAGCAAATATTTCCTATCTAAAGGGAAGAATTTATTCAAGAGTGTTTAAAAGAGATTCTTTGAGTTTTTCCTCCACCATTCTCATCCTAGTTTTTCTCACACAAACACTTGAGCTATCCATCGTCTATTCATCTTATAGGAGTGTTGTAGTGAGAGCTTTCATTGGTGATCAAAGTGTTGGATCACCAAGATTTCATTCTTGTACTTTGAGGAGACGGGCAAGTGTGCTCGTGGTGGTTTGGAGTTCGGTTGTGAACTCTTTGGTTCGAGGTGCGGCCTCGGCAAGCTTGTGGGGCTTGCGTGTGTACGGGACTAGGGAGTCCAAGGGCTTGTAGGTGTTGCGGCACCGAGGAGAGATCCATTGGGATCTTGCATAGTGGAAATCCTTCGTGTGTCGAAGGCGGGGATGTAGAGCAAGTGTGCTCGAACCTCGAAACAAACCCTTTGTGTTTGCGATTGCCTTTTCTCTCTCTCCCCCTTACTTTATATCTTGCATGCTTACTTTGTGCTAATCTTTATATGCTTGATATACTTGTGTGCTCATTGATATACTTGCGTGGGATTGTTTGCTAACACTTGTATTCAACCAAGAGAGCCAACGCGGCACCTCAACCCATTCAAGGGGAATCTAGAGGAGTTTGTCCAGAGTCCTTCACGAGGAATTCGGCAACACTCTTTGGTTATACGTGGTGTTTAGTGTAAAAGTTTTAATTATGTCATAATTAGTTTTAGCTTCCGCATTATTCATCATTAAGTGACCATTAGATTAGCCTTCACCTATTCACCCCCCCTCTAGGTGAACCCTTCAATTGGTATCAGAGCTTGGTACTCTGATTTGGGTCTAACAACCTAGAGTTAAAGATCCTCATTTTTAGGCTAATCACAATATTTGTACACACACCATGGAGTTCATGTCACCACCCACCTTTGACATTCTTAACATCCAAATTTGGAAGGTTAAGATGTCTTTGTACCTCAAGGCCCTAGGCATTCATGTTTATCTTGCTACCATTAATGATTCATATATTAATAATAGCAAGTACATTGAGGCTAATGCAAAAGTCCTTCATGCTTTAAAGTCAACCCTAAATGATAATTATTTATCTAGGGTTTCTAACATTGATTCGGCTTTTGTAGCTTGGAACTTCATCACCTCCCTTGGCGAAAAGGATCTATATTATGCCGGGAGCGATTTGGATGTTGGAAGCAACACCTCCAACAAGTGCTACATGGTCCAAGGGGATAACCCCCTTGAGGTAAACTCCGAATCCGATGATGAAGACATGTCATATGATGAGCTTACTACCTTTTGTCAACTTGTGCTTGAAAAATATGACATGCTTAAAAGAAAATTAAAAATTTGAAAAAGAACATTGCTTGCATGCATAAAGAACATGATTCTTTTAGAGATAACATTGCATGCTTAGAAAAAGATAATAAGAAAATTAAAAAGGATTTTGATTGCATGCTTAAAGAAAAAGATTCATTAGCAAATAAGGTTGCATGCATTGAAAAAGAAAATAAAGATTTGAAAAATGAGAATGTTTCCTTGCTTGCAAAATTGAATGATTTATGTGAAGGGAACACTACTTTGAAAAATAAATTGCTTTGGTGGAAAACAAAAGGAAGTTGTTTTTCAAGAAAATAAGTCCTTAAAAAGAAAATTTGTTGAAAAAGAGAAAGAAAAAGTTTTGTTTCGAAAAGAAAAAGAAAAATGATTCTTTATCTCATCATGCTTTACATGCCACCACTAATGAGATTAAGATTTGAAAAATAAAATAGATAATTTGAGCTCTAATTTGAGCACATGTGCATTCAATCATACTAGATTGGAGTTTATATTTTCAAAGAAACAAACTCCATCCATTCATGCACATCATCATGCTTATGTTGAACATCATGATCATTCACACACACATAAGCATACTAAGGTGTACGTATGTACACATTGTGGCCGCAAAGGCCATTTAGCAAAATTTTGTTATGACAAGTTGCATTATTTTAATTTTGCTAATAAAAGATTTTGGGTTCCTTACAAGACTAACCCCAAAGGACCCAAGAAAATATGGGTACCAAAACCCCCACCATTTGCTTTTGATGTAGGTGAGGGCTCTTACAAAACGTGAGAGAATTGGTGCCTTGGTAGTGGATGCTATGGACTTTATGGGCACATCTTAGACGCATCACTATCAAGGAAGCTTGGTGGGACAACCACCATATTTGGAGCTTTAGAGTTGGTAACAATTTCTAAACTCCTACTTTTTATGTACATGTTTTTAATTTCATATATCATATAGCATGTTCATATTTTTGTGTGCTTCATGTGGTATTTACATGCTTAGATGTAGAATGTGTCAAACTTGCATTTATACATATATGAATAGTGAATTACAATTGATTCATATATAATTGAACTTCATGCTCATTTGTATCCACTATATGCATATGTATAGACTAGTTTTGATGATTCTCTTTTATACATGTTTTGCCTTATTTTTATGCTTTACTTCATGTATATATATTTTTAATTCAAATCTAATAAATATACATGTATACCCGTGAGTCTCTTGCTTTCATGCAAATACATTTAATAGACTCTTTTATATTTGGGATATGTATGCATATTGTTAGATTTAGATAAATCATACATATACCTAGAAGCTTGTTGGTTTTATGAAAAATGATTTTGAGTTGAATTGTTAAAAAAAAAAAAAATGTGACTTATGATCTTTTGAGCCTCATTGACTATTTTCATAAAAATGCTAGTTACATGATCGTTTAACACTCACACTTTTGTTAAATTCATTTTTGAGCCTTATAGACCATGAGTGCTTAAATGTTTGTGTGTCTAGTTATGTTTATGAAAAACATAAGATTTGATATATTTGAAGGATTTTTAACTAGTTTTTCAAAAACAATTTGTACTAGTTATTTATTCTTCAAATAGTTTTTGAGATTGACACATGATTCTATTTTTCTCAAAATTTGATGCTTCATGATTTGAATATTAGTTTATATGTTAGTTTTGTCAACACTAGGATTTATACTTGTACATATCGTGGGCCACAAATAAATCTATTTATATTTGTACTTGAATGCTTATTTGAACCTATGAAATGTGCTTGTATTGCTTGATTTTGATGATACATACATTTTTAAACTTGTATTCCCACTTTTTGGATTTGATTTATGATCATGTGTTTTCATTTCATGTATATGTGTATTTTGCCAAACTTTAAGATATACATGTATACCTCTTGAGTCATTTGCCTTTAATGCAAATCTATTTATATGGACTCAATTGTGTTTAAGGGATATGTATGTATACTTATTGTTTGTCAAAACATACATATATCTTGAAATATAAATTTTTTTAATAAAAACTGTGTGATGATTTTTGGAATATTGAGATTAATTGACATTTTTGCTTTATTCCTTACTTGAAGGATTCCGTACTAGTTTTTAAAACATTTCACATTAACTAGTGCAAATTCTTCATATGGTAGAGTATATGATAAGCTTACTCTTCAAATTGGTATCATTGGATATTTTCAATTGGTATCAATATGATTTTTATATACTCATATTTTGATTGTATGTATGAATGCTTTCAAATTTAAATTATATCATTTTCTATTGATATTATCTTTTCATACATGTGATCTTTTGTGTTTTAAGAGAGTGAATCATTGTTCTTAAAACACAATGTATATGCTAAGCTTAATTCAACTTTCAATTGATAATTCTTAAAGCTTATGCAATATGTTTTCAAAATTGATATCAAAATAAAAAATATGTTTACTTGATATCTCAAAATGTGTTTTATTAAGAAAGTTCAAAATTTTGTTTTGATAAAAAAAAATTCAAAATTTTTGATTTGTATTTCCTATATGCAAGGAGAGCTTAACATCTCTCTTACATATGGATTCATGTTGAGTATATTATAAATTGAGGAGCTTGACAACTCTTCTTTATATGATATACGTGTATAGGGGAGCTTCACATCTCCTCTTATGCATTACATAATATGTGTTATGTGAGTTAGGGCTTGTCATCCCTTCTTCATGTAATGCATATGTGTAGGGAAGCTAACTTAGCGTCTTCCTCTTCATGAATGTATATCGCATATAAATTTTTATTGATTGATTTGTATTACCCCTTCTTGATCTCTTTGTTTTTGACGAAAAGGAGGAGAAAATTTTGTTTGATTTGATTTCACTTTGAACCCTTTGTTGATGATTGACAAAAAAGGGGGAGAAAAGATTTTGAGTTTATATGCATGGTTGAATAAGATTTATGTTTATGCATATATATTTTTTTTGTATTGCAAATAGGAGAAAAAGATTTTGATTTATGCTTGTTGCATGTTTTATCTCCATACTTGCATACATATTCATGTGCCTCATTGCCATATCTATTATTTATTTGGTATGCATGAGTTAAGGGGGAGCTTCTTTGAAGCTTTACTTTAATCCATGCATATATAACTTCATGAGTTTTGTCATCATCAAAAAGGGGGAGATTGTTGGCCAAAGGCCTTCCACCCTAGTTTTGATGATGATCAACTCATGAAGTTATGTTTACTAATGATCTTGTGTTTAATTAGTGACAGATTCATTATCAAGATCTTAGTAGGTGCATAGCTCAACAAAGGATAAAATGTCAAGATTTGGAGCTAGCACGGTGTGATCCAAGGAGCTTTTGGATCAAGCTTGGACCAAGTCAAGAAGATGAGAAGCCTTCAAGTGAAGACTTCAAGAAGATGAAGACTTGTGTCTAGGTATAAGATTTTGTTTTTGTTTTAGTTAAAAATGTAAAGGATAGAATAGTGGTGGATTGCTCAAGTACATATACACACACACTCTTGATAGAATTATTTTCATAAAAGAATTTTCAGATTTAGAAAAGACTTTCATTTTGGAAAAATACTTTTTAGTTTTTGGAATTTCTTATATGCATATCTTTTATCCAAAACCATATTTAGAGCTTAATGCCAAAAATATAGATATTTCATCTTAATTGTGTAGTGGATCATATCCATATACACTATGCTACAATGAATTCAAAATATCTTGTTTTTGTATCATGAAGAAGTTTGGAAACAAGTTTTAGAAAAAAATACAAGTTTTCTTTTGAGCCAATATTTCCAAACTTACAAAAATAGTCCAAATCTTTTATAACATGCCTTGATTTTGTGCAAGCATGTTTGTATATCAAAGTATATTGGTTAAACTATTTTTGTAGATTTTTATGTATTTTATGGGATTTTTATGAAAGCCAAAAGACCAACATTTTTCTCCCAAGTGCTGACCCAGAACTGGCTTACGGTCAACCAGGCGGGTCGACCGGAACCAAGGGCAGGTCGACCGCAAGGGTCGACCGACGTGCACAGAACCGTGCACGTCTGGCAGTTCAGTGGGCGGGTCGACCGGAACTGAGAGCAGTGCTCTCTGTTCTTTTGGGTCGACCGGGCGGGTCGACCGGAGGCTCCAACGGTCGGATTTTTGACCGTTGCGGGTCGACCGGCCGGGTCGACCGGCAGGCCTGACAGACCCCAACGGCTATAATTTTCTGGCCTATAAATTTGGGGGTTTGGTCTTTGTTTTGAGCTAAGATTTTAGGAGAGCTTTGAGCCAGTTTTTCTCATTCTTTTAAAAGGGTTTTCTCCACATATTTGAGAGCAAATATTTCCTATCTAAAGGGAAGAATTTATTCAAGAGTGTTTAAAAGAGATTCTTTGAGTTTTTTCTCCACCATTCTCATCCTAGTTTTTCTCACACAAACACTTGAGCTATCCATCGTCTATTCATCTTATAGGAGTGTTGTAGTGAGAGCTTTCATTGGTGATCAAAGTGTTGGATCACTAAGATTTCATTCTTGTACTTTGAGGAGACGGGCAAGTGTGCTCGTGGTGGTTTGGAGTTCGGTTGTGAACTCTTTGGTTCGAGGTGCGGCCTCGGCAAGCTTGTGGGCCTTGCGTGTGTACGGGACTAGGGAGTCCGAGGGCTTGTAGGTGTTGCGGCACCGAGGAGAGATCCATTGGGATCTTGCATAGTGGAAATCCTTCGTGTGTTGAAGGCGGGAATGTAGAGCAAGTGTGCTCGAACCTCGAAACAAACCCTTTGTGTTTGCGATTGCCTTTCTCTCTCTCTCTCTCCCTTACTTTATATCTTGCATGCTTACTTTATGCTAATCTTTATATGCTTGATATACTTGTGTGCTCATTGATATACTTGCGTGGGATTGTTTGCTAACACTTGTATTCAACCAGAGAGCCAACGCAGCACCTCAACCCATTCAAGGGGAATCTAGAGGAGTTTGTCCAGAGCCCTTTACGGGAATTCGGCAACACTCTTTGGTTATACGTGGTGTTTAGTGTAAAAGTTTTAATTAGGTCATAATTAGTTTTAGCTTCCGCATTATTCATCATTAAGTGACCATTAGATTAGCCTTCACCTATTCACCCCCCTCTAGGTGAACCCTTCATATTGTTCTTAAAATACAAACGAACTGAACTAATATTTACAGATTACAGTGTTTGACAGATTTATGCCCCATTTCAAGAGTGCTAAAATTTATGGAATTCATGACTTATTCTTTAACATTTCCACCCAATTCAGAATCTAAATCAAACTATGGGCTTGAATATTTATAATCCTACCTACAAACTTGATCCATTAACATTTTAATCCCATTCACTTCTTAATCTCACAAAATAAAAGATCTATCATTTTTCTTACAACAATCATTTACTTAAGAAATTGTAAGAACTATTGGAGAACATGGATCAAGAGAAATCCCCCTCATAACTGATTTTTGATTATAAGAGTTTCAAAGCAATACAAATTAATTATTGGAGGTAGATCATAACATGATTAAAAAAATTTAAATTTGAGAAAAATGAAATTAGGTTTAATCAAGATAGAATCTCCCTCACCTTCTTGTTCCTCCTCGCTATCGTCGTCGCTCCCACTTGCCGCCGCTCCACCACCGGCCCGGCCGCCGCTCCACCGCCGGCCGCCTCCGCCGGCCGCCGCCGGCCTCCCGGGTGTGATCGGGTGCTCCCGGTTCCAAAGAAGAGAGGGAGGGGGAGAAGAGGGAGAGAGTGAGATTAAAAAAAAAAATGAAGGTTGGGAAGAGATTTAGAGAAGTTGTATTTGAGATTCTTTTCATGGGTTTCTTAGGTTGAAAAATGGGAAATGGAAGGAGATGAATGAGGGATTATTGTCTCCCCATTTACATAAACCCCCTCACATAAACATGTATTATATATATCCACAACCTCTCTCTTCCCTCATCTTGCCACCTATTCACACACACTTCAAGGCTAATCTTAGCCCTCCATCTACCCATGCCACGCACACCTACTTTTTCTACTAACTCTAAAAATAATAAAATAATTCTCATGGTTGTATTTTTATTTTTATTTATTTATTTATTTTGGTATTTGCTTCATTTTCTTGTATTTACACAATGTACTCACATGCCACTTTATTACACATATATGTATGAACAATATATTAAAAAGTACAAAATATATATGTGCAAGTATTCATAGAAGAATGACCATGTTCACAAGGTTTTACATATATATAACAAATATAGATAGGAACATATGTATATATGTCGAATACCCATATTTCTCACTTTCAAATTTTTCTTTTATGGGAATTCTAAACATTCATTGTTACACCCGCTTAATTTGATTATCATCTCAGATAATCAGTTTATCTCCTTTAACAAGTATTAAATCAAGATTTAGAATTTCAGGGTGTTACAGTAATTATTCATGTGTTCATAGATGGATAGTCCTTTCTTCATCTGGAAGTGATAAAGCCTCCTCTTCAATTGCAAACGCGACTCAATGCTCTTTGTCAGATATTTTTTCTCAATGATCTCCCACAACTACCTTACAAATGTTTCAAGTAACACATGAAACTTGATGTCTTGTGTCAAACAAGATCTTATCAAATCACACGCTGTTCGATTCATCTTATCCCAATCTTCTTCAGAAATAGCCTCAGGCATTTTCTCCAATCGTAGAGTATCATCGAGGTTTGACGTCATCAATGTATCCATCACCTCACATCTCTACATCTCAAAGTTGTTCTTACCATTAAGCTTCACCACATTCAATGGATATGGATTCATGGTTTACACCGTAGATGTACTACCTCCAGTCATCTTCTCAATAGGTTCCTCAAAATAATGTGGAAAACAAACAGAATTAGATCAAAAAACTAAATAAGATAGAGTCTTTACCGCAAAGGGAAACCCTAGGAGAGTTTCCGAAATGATCTACTTCACCAAATTTGATTCCTTGAGCAATCCAAACGCTGTTCTGAGATTGACACACGATCCCACAAACAGTCCCAACGTTGCTCCGAGATCGACATACGATCTCTGCCAAACTGCTACCAATACTCTTGAAATCGACACACACGAACCCACAATGAACCTAGGATGCTCTGATACCACTTGTTACGCGCGTCGTGCAACAACCAATTGAGGAATCCCAATCGCCCGACAGAGATGCACCAGAGAAGTATCCAAAAGACAAGAACAATAACAAGAAAAAAAAAGCCAAACACAATATTTAATGAGGCTCGACAATATGCCTACGTCCTCGAGGTAAGGGAGAGAGAGATTCTATTGATTCAATGATCAATTACAGGTTAC
The DNA here is from genome assembly GCA_038442645.1 of Agave tequilana. Classification (NCBI taxonomy): domain Eukaryota; kingdom Viridiplantae; phylum Streptophyta; class Magnoliopsida; order Asparagales; family Asparagaceae; genus Agave; species Agave tequilana. The sequence goes on from JAVJIF010022669.1 coordinate 42,242, forward strand.
AATTCATGGGGACTCTACCCTTCCAGAGAATCCTAGAGTTTTAAAAAATCGCAATTGAATTCAACTCCTTTTTAGAAACGAATCTGAATCCCAAAAGGAGAGCAGATTCGCCTGTCAGTAGATCGAGCAGGTCAACCAACTCCTTACTTCGATTAACCGTCGCCAACAGAAACATGATGCATGCCAGTCGGTCGATCGCATCCATCGACCGTTCCTTGCCTGTGCACGTTGTGCATGCGGGTCGATTGGGCGGTCGGCCGACCTCTGTTATAGCATTTTGTAGACTGTGTTCTCTCTCCTTTTGATCTCCGATCTCTGCACTATCTCTTCCAATGAGTTAAAAAACTCTACCATCAAGTTTTTATCTCCTCTCTCCCTACAGAGAGGAACTCGAAGATGTGTATATACAAAGAATAAGAAAAGTTTGATTATGAGTGAATAATCAAATACAATATGAAAAAGAGATGTAGAACGTTTCTCCCACAAATACTAAAATTATATTGATTAGTCTGATTAGACTAATTCAAAATGGCTCCAATTTCTTATGAAACTGACTGACTACATTAGCTGGTATTGAAGCGACCATATCTGATCAAAAGTATGAGTAACTGGATTTTAGAGACTACTCATGATATTTTTTTATCGTTACTCTACCCTCTTACCGGGGGGATTGGTAGAAGGGAGAGATTTGATTTCAAAATCATCGAAAAGACGAGTAGTTTGAAAAATATTCTAAGCCATCCCCATCTTCATATTTGGGGGATGAGAGAGAGAGAGAGAGGTTTGATTTTGTAGCCTCAATTAGGGCATGTTTGGTTGTAGAAAATATGGGGAAAGAAACTTGACATTCAGTGCCACATAGAAATTTTTGTCTCAGCTCGTTTGGTTGTCAGAACGAATGAGACTCAAAAAACACTGTGGGGCCGCGAATAGTGATATTCGTACGCGCTGCGGCCACCCAACCAGTTTCCTCTCGCATGGGGTGAGAAACTGTTGAAAAAACTGTTCATGAGGTCGTGAATAGTGTTTTCAATGGGAAAAGGTATCCAGCAGTCCCTAACTACTTCCCCCAAAAGTTCCTACAACCAAACAGCAGAGAGAGTGAGAGAGAGAGAGAGAGAGAGATTTGTTTTAGGAGTGGAACCAGGTAGAAATTTGAGTCAAGTTAGATTCAAAATGGGCTAAAGCAAGAGGATCCACATAAAAAGTGGGTCTGTTTTATTACTTGACGTTTAGTTTAGATTGATTAACTTTTTGGTGATCCATGCTCGACTTGAAAATTAACATAGATTTCTTCGTATATCCACATATATCCCATTAGCACTAACATTAAGACAAGGGACTTCAAAGAGGTTGTGGAATCTAAGAGAACTTGGGGATTTTTTTGTTGAGAACTCCTCTTTATATCACAGCATATGACTAACCTTAGCCTGTGATGGATTCAATTCCCAATATCTTTAACAAAATTGTAATTTATAACATATGAGGGCTTTTCTATGTGGCAGGCCACCCAATCAATGAAAAGACCAAGTTAGATTTTTCATCCCATGACATGAAATTAGCCCAAAATTGCAGCTCAATTAAGCTCAGATTAAGAATTTGAGCTTAATCTTGCTATGTAAATAACATATTAATTTTCACACATTAATCAACTTAAATGCATCTTTGAAGTACACAAAGGGATAAGGAAAGAGTGAAACCTCAACATCAGTGGTCCCATTGACACTGCCAACTACACAGAGAACAAGTCCTCAAGCTGGCTGCCAAATACTGTGTTTTGTACTGCTTGCTCCCATCAGACAAAGGTAATGCTCATAGACTTTGGGAAATTGCCCAGCTGCTTCCCAATCAAACAGGGAGAGAAAAACTATAGGAAAAGACCAAATCTTTTGGCAAGTCACAACTGAGACAGGTCACAATTGGCACTGAAACTGTTGGCAAGTCACAACTGAGGCAGGTCACAATTGATACTGAAACTGTTTCCTGCCAAGTCTCATGCTCAGTTCTGATACAGGATGTGCAAGTGCAACTGTAGCATGAGACAGTGAACCTACTGCCACAACTAAAATCAGAAATTTATCTAGGTTGGGACAAATCACAAAAATTGGTAAATTGTCCAATTCTGAGGAGGCTGTTTGGCCAGTGGAGGGAGTGAGGAAGTGGTAATAGTTCTCAACAACATCCAAACACCGGAAAAAACATAACATTTTTCAAACCATACTTCCCAACAACATCTAAATATCGAAAAACTTACTAACCAATTCTCAAATTTCAAAGGGAACTATTACCACTTCCTCACTTTCACCCTTAACTAAACAAGCCCAAAGTGAAGGCATGTAAAAGATATTTTGTTTTGCGTAAAAGTTTGAAATCCTAATGTTTATAAAATAGTGGAAAGGTATCATCTATCAGCTTGAAAAAAATTCTTCTTTGAGGGGAGCTTCCTCTTCTTGTCAGGATGGATAGAAATATACGGTTCAAGAAAAGATTCACTAAATTCGAAAGTATAATCATCACAAATTTTCTTAGAAATTGTTCTACATTTTCGTATTCCACATGCATGCGCACACCTACACACGGGAACAAAAAATAAATAAAAAAAAAAAATAGTTAAAAGAAAAAAAATAAATAAATAAATGGTGTTTGTTTTGAGGCTCAATTATGGGGACTTGTCTGATGGAGTTGGTCGGAATCAGACCCAATTGATCGATGCAAAAGGAAGCGTGAGGTTGACAGATGATATGTCCGCAACCTGTCGGGTACAATTTCATCGTCAGCATACATGCATGTATGATGTACTACAACAATTTTCACATCTATCTCGATATTATTAATTGGTTGGATTTATGTGAATTTTTTTTTACAATATCTAAGTTGATCCAATCAGCTGATTCACATGGATTCTGTGAATTTTGATTCGATAAGCGATTCATTCTAACAGTGGGCCCCAGCCCGCACTAACAAATGATGCGCCTAAAGGAAGCGGGTGGAAGTGGAAGTAAGGAAAAAGGAAAGTATAATTGCTCACTTCTTTATCTATTTAAATATCAGAAAAAAAAAGAAAATCAATTTTCTTTTTTCGTTTCTCTTTTACACATTATTTTCTCACTTTTAGAGTGTTACAGTTAATTTTATGGTAATATAAATCTCATTTGTAATAAGTTATAATACAAAACAGTTAATTTTTTGATCATGTAAATCTCACTTGTATTCTAATTACGGTCTATTTTTTATTTTTCTTAATTAATTTTTATTTTAATATTATTTTGCGGTCGACTTTGCGGTCAACTTTTCTATTTCCACTTCCGCAGAACTATCCAAACACCGAAAAAGACATAACATTTTTCAAACCACACTTCCCAACAACATCCAAGCACTGAAAAACTTACTAACCAATTCCTAAGTTCCAAAATTAACTATTATCATTTTTTCACTTCCTTATTTTCACTCTTAACCAAACAGGCCCAAAAGGGAAAATCACTTCCTCAAGTGAAATTATGTGTAACTGTTTGGTTTGAGGCGGAATTGGGGGAAAGCCGAAGTAAGAAACCTCATTTCTCACTTTTAGTTTCTTTTTTTTTTTTTTTTTTTTTGAAATCGAAAAAGTGAAATGGAAAATTTCTAATTTTTTTCTCTTTTTTCTTTTTACATTTTCTTTTTATACTATCATTTTTTCTCTTGTAAGATGCTACAGTTAATTTTATGCTCATATATCTCACTTGTAATAAGTTGTACCTCAAAATAGTTAATTTCGTAGTCATATAAATCTCAATTGCAGTCTAATTACAGTCTCAAAAAAAAAGTTTGTAATTAATATTTATTTTAATATTATTTTGCGATCAACTTTGTGATTTATTTTTTCACTTTTACATTCACACTACTAACCAAGTTTCAGAAACACAATGTACTTTTTCACTTACACTTTCATATTATAATCAAAAACCGAAAAACTTACTTGCACAAATTCTAATTTTCAGCTTTTTTCTCCAACAACATCCCCCCAAAACCCAAAAAAAAAATAATAAATAAATAAAAAAATCACTCACATCTTTTCCTCTCACTTAAAGTAAACCAATAGGCTGCTAATCTTGTTCGAAAGAGATGCAACACATGTTTTGGTTAGTTAACAAGTTTTAACTCAAGTTTATATGACTTCATTAGTTAAGAAGCTTTAGCTCAAGTTTATGTTTCAATTACTTGAGTGAACAGATTAAAGAAGTTGAACAAAATAGGGGTCTGCTAATCTGTGTGTGCACTCAACATCACACTTTCATCAACAGGATGACTACACAATCAGCTGTAGAGTTTTTTTTCCCTTATTTTCTTGAGAAAATTGCTTCTAGGTTCTCAAGAAAGATGGAATCATTCAAAACTTTTCATTGTTTCAAACCCTGTCAACAAATCCTTTGACTAAGATTCTCTTGGCTGTATGTCTTTACCCCCGCCATAATACAATATATGGTGCTATATATTTTCGTAAGCTCTGTATTGCTTTTTGTTTTGTTCTTTTGCCTTTTGTCTCTTTAAGTGAGTTGAGACATTTTTCACTTGTCTTTTGTCTTTTGATTTCTGCAATTGCGATCATCAATTTAGAATATTGAAGTTGGCAAAAAAAAATAATTACTTCATGAAAAAGATGTCCACTTCAATATTTATGGTTAACTTTATGAAAATATTTTAAAAATTATTTTAAAATTTAGAAAATAAAATTAAATGAAAATAAAAAGTAATTAGTGACTTGTTTCATAAAATCATTTAACCTCTATTGTTTATAAAATAAATTCATTTAAATATGAATATTTATTTATTTATTTTTTACTTATTTGATTGTTTATTTTTATAAATTTATTAATTTAAAAATGTATATATTATACTAAAATTTACTTTTTACGTAAGGATGTGAGCCTATTAATGACTTGAATCCAAGCTATTTTAATTTAATATTCTGTTCACTTTATCCAAAAGTGTACATCTTACCGAATATTATGTCGACCTTCTCCAAAATTATGTCCACTTTTTTTAATACTCTATTCACTTTCTCGAATATTCTTTCCATCTATTATAACATTCTGTCTGCCTCTAATATTTTAATCAAACTCTTATAATATTCTGTCGATCTATTATAGTATTTCAATTCACTTTTGACAATTTCTGTTCACTTTTACTATTTTTGTCAACTAGTTTGAAACGTTGTCCAGTATATTCAATTTTTTAATTATACTGTAAAATTTGTCTATTATATTCAATTTTTGTCCACTTAAAACAATTTATCTCTATTTATTGGACAATCTACCCACTATATTCGATTTTTATCAA